>JAPYZP010001607.1:0-15916 GCA_030522985.1 Torymus sinensis | reverse complement strand
GTGTGTGTGTGTGTGTGTGTGTGTGTGTGTGTGTGTGTTTGTTAACTGATTATATAGCTTATTTTGTTGTTCAATCATTTATTTGTTCAATTTTATGTTCTCTAGTTTAATGGTTTTATTTAATATAATAATATCATTAATTCTTGTATTTTATTTTAAGATTTATCATTGGTGAGCTTATTATATCCCAGATCCATATCCAACCTACCCCGCTTGTGAGTCAGGTTGGCCAAAAATCGTGCGGTGAAAAAATTGATTCTAGCTTTTTTTGAGGTCAATCTGCAAGTTTGAAATAAATCCTAAATATACTCTAGATAGAGTACTTTGAAATATTGAAAAAGTTTTATAATTTTTTGTAAAAGAAGAAAAATAAAATAAAATATAATTTTAAAAGTCAGCCAACTACCCCGTTCTTTCCTACGCTCCGAAAACCGTTCAGTAAAAATTACAAAAGGTTTGGTAAGAATTACCATATCTGTCTCGTAACCCAATAAATTACCATACTTTATATCAAGGATTTTAATAAAAACAACACTATATATAATACCGTCTTACGTGTAAAATATTTTGTTCAACCCGTATAATATCTTTCATCGGTATCGGACTAACGTCGTGCGCTTCTCACCACTCTATACCATATCCTCATCACTGTTAGCCATATCCTAATCTGTGTTAGCTTTACGAAACAGCTTGCACATTTTCTCAAAACTTTATAAAATGTATACCCAATTATTTGCTCACTATGTACAGAGAACCCTTCCTTCCTGTTGCGTTTCTTATAAGAGTTTGGCAATTCGTCGAATTTTCATAGTCTGTTATACCGTTTTACGAACCAATAATAACACAGCAATTTGTCTCTCCGTGATATACGAAACATGTGCCCCTTCAATAAAAGCTCGCCCTCGTATAATGCTTCACGTCATATTATTACACCGTAACACATATAAAGCTCGCATTCCCCGAAACGCCGCACCATCATTACAATACCTGAAATTTCATAATATATTATGCACAATCAAAGATCTCACTCCAACCCCATCGCGTAATTTTCGTCATATGTTACATAATACCCCAGCGCACAATGCTTATAAAAATCCGTACGTGTATATATGTACATACGCCCATTAAACCCTTTCCTCGCCATCTGCCCATATTACAAAACAATCGACAATCGCCACGCAACGAAAGGCAAATCCCGCCCTTATTCAACCGTATACGCGCGCATCGTTACGCAAACACGACAATCGCGATTCATTAAAAGCACTTATGCCCGCTCGATCGCATCTCTTTCGCGTCGAACAATAATCCTTTCCGTAACATACGACGACGGCGGAATGCTCTCGCGAGAGACGCGCAGAGGTAACGTCTGCCATATGCCAGCCGCGCGAGACCGTAAAACCGGCCTTGCGCATAGTACGTATATATACGTACGTCGCGAAATGATAAAAATGCCTATGTAATGGCCGCGGGCTGCGGTAGCTGTAGGCACACAGTGAGCTACGCACTATTCGCCTAACAAGCTGCCCGCTCGCGCTCGGTCAATTAACGAACCAGTGCGCAGAGCTTGCGCGAGTCTCTCTCTCTCGCGGGAGAAGGAAAGAGAAAAGGACGACTCTAATGAGAATGGAGAGAGTCGTTACTTTAATTGATTAATACGCGCAGGATTAATTTTTCTCTCGGCAGATGTGCTGCTGTGTATACGCGTGTTCCGGGAAGACGACATTGTAAATCGCGGCTAGATCGATCTGTTTGCGCGAATGTGCACGCGTGTGTATATATAGAGAGGTGAAGAATGGCTCTGACTGTCGCAAAGGAGCGAGGAGAGTTTATTGCTTTTTATCGAATGGAAGCGATCGCCGATTGTGTCGTTTCGAGGATCGCGAGCCGTAATGGGGTGTTTCTTTGTCGATAGCGGGAGAGAGAAAGAGATTGAACAATGCGGAAGCGAGCAAACTCGTGTTTTAGCACTCGAGAGAAGAGAGGAGAGAGACGGTTCTCGGAGAGCATCGTTGACTTTAGAAACTCTATTCGCTGTTATTTACTGCGCGACACTGAGCTTTTTCATTCATCGATCCGAGAGTATATATCGATATATCGTCGATCTACGTCGCGACGTTTGCCTTATCTCGCCGTCATTCGCAAAAGTCATCCGATTCATTCACGGAAAACTAATCAGCCCCCCCGTTCGAAAATATCTTCGCAAAAACAATAAAAACAGCCCTTTCCCCATAAATCCGTCAACGCAGCCGGCGGCGCACAAAAGCATGCAAAACCTTTCAGCGCGACACACCCTCTTGTGTATGTGTATATACACTGTATATATATTTCGACACCGACTGCGACAAAGATTTTCCATAGACGATATATCAAAATTCCATGTTCTTGCACAATGGGTCTATGCATGCGCAACGACGTGTCTGCTATACAGGTATAGGGATGAGCTAGAACGATTCCACGAGCGGGTCGTTTGCATGCGCGGGAACTCGCGGGCGCGTGACGCTGCGCGGCGCGATGCAGCTGTATATATATGTATATACAGGTATATAAGTGGATAGCCTTTTCCGGATCCTGGTGCGGCTGTGGGCGGTCGGGAATTGGAAATGCAGAAACGTATACGTATAAAGACGGAATAGGGATTATGGGGATGATCTTGTTAACGAGCGGTTCGTGTGGTTTGAAATCTTCTTTTGTTATTTCTATATTATATATTGTATGATTAGTATATTATATGAATTTTCCGTTGCATTGAGTCATTTCGCATTTGTAAAATTGACGATTTTCATATACAGCGTGGATCATATTAACATTTTCATATATATGTATCTGACTTCCTCATTGTTTCTCCCAACACCTTTATCTCTGATAAAGATTCAATAAGACATTCCGAATACAAAGAGCGTGTATAGCAGGCGCGCTGGCGCAGCGAGAATATCGTGAACGCGAGCACGAACTCGAACTTGAACTTGAGAGTTTTTCTCTCTCTCTCTCCCTCTCCGGGGGGGTATTACCATCGGCGCCGTTCTCTTTTGGCACCGAACAACAGCGCTTGAATATACTTACTTCTCACTCCGCGCCGAGAGTGGAGGACCTTCTCTCTACTTTCACTATGCTCTCGGACACATCCACTGCCCGGCTCGTCGAGAGGCCGTCGACCCGACGATTTTGGGTTCTCCGATCCCCCCGACTCCTGCGATCATCATGATGATCATCGTGATTTTGCTTTTTTTCTGAGACGCTTTGGAGAGATGGTGGGGTGATGATGGCATTGTTCGATGAACTATAGCCGCAGTTTGTTATATCTAGGCTGAGATAAAGGATCGCTTGGTTTCACACATTGATCTTTAGAGTATGAGATGTTCTGGAGGATCTTGACTTCGTGCACGATAAGAACGTTGAAAGAGTCTATAAATTAGTTGAAATTTTTTCTTTTCTAAGATTCGTGTAAAATTGACGCAAGGAAAGCATATTTTTTTTGTTTAAATTTATTTTTCGATTTGAAAATAACCGCTGGCTGATGATTCTATTCAAATTCAAGTAGGCCGTCACAGATGAAATGTTTTTTTTTTCTTTTTGCCTGAAAGCTAGAAGAATGTATTCTTGATCATACTGGATTTCGCTTGATTTTTTTTACTCTACAGCCTATAATTAATACATAAACATGGAGATTAAAAAATTAAAAATGTAGTCCTACCTCCATTCTCAAACTGCTGTCTTTGACAATTTTCAACGTTTTGGGAAGATTTTTTTTTTTTTAATGCGGGAATTGTATCTCGTTTTGAGAAAAATATATACTTTGATGATGTAGACTTAACATATCGAGTTATTTACAATAATTTTTTTCTTCTCTGAAATTTAATATATTTTTGCGCATGAAAAATAGTACATTATGTAACAAGGGAGAACGGTCGCTTTTAATTCCCGTGGGTAGGTTTTACTGCCCGAGCGAGCGAAGCTAAGCGAGCGAATTTGCGGAAAATTTGGAATTTGAAAAGTAAATTTGCGAGAAAAAAGGAAAATTAATTAATCTATTTTTTTCGTTTTTAACCCTTTCAGTCACAGAAGCCGATATATCGACACCCTCTTTTTTTATTTATCATTTGTTTAACATTCTATCCAAAATCCTGAAATTTTTTGCATTTTCAACTAGTAAAAGACTTAAACTTTAAATCGGATAGAATTTATTATTTTCACAGCTGAATTGCGTGACTGAAAGGGTTAATTACACTGTCCACTCGTGCCGTTATTGAAAGCATTACACCTTTTCTCTACCCATTTACTATCCCATTTGCTAATATATCGGTAGTATATAAATGAAAAACTTTTAAATGAGCCTATCAAGTTTTTTGATCATTTAAAAATATAGCTATACAAATTTATAGCGATTTTAAGTTTAAGAAAGTATTTAAAGCTTAAACAAAAATGCATGTCTTTTTTAGTATTCTACCTTCACTTCAGACTTAAAGATTCATTTAGTTTGAATTTCGCGACAGCAATTTGATTTCGCCCTTCGCAGTCACGAGGGATAGTTTGTGCGTGCTATCGCTACAAGTGGCCGCGTTTGATTCCATAGAATCCAGATGCTTGCACTAATAATTTGACACCTTGCGAGGCTAAAGCGGTATCATAAATAGTATGTTATATATTAATAATAATACTTCATTCCTCGAAAATACTTTTCTTACAGAATATTTGATTTTTACAATTGTCTCGCGCATGTGTGTGTTTAACAGATTCAGTGAAGATGTAATTAGAAGAAATTAGTTAAACTTTTTGAGTCTAAGGAATATTTTGAATTAACATCATCGAATCCAATAAAATCATTCTTTTCGCTGCTTAGTTGCACTGAAAAATAACATGGAAAATAAATAGAAATAAAAATAAGTGTTTGTAAAAAATATACTTACAAAGTAATAAAAAACGATGGCATTGGCTATCCACAATCCGAAGACATTTAAATAAAATTAAAATGTCTTTTACCATTTTTGGTTATGACAATTGATTTTTCTACAATAATTAATGTCTAAAAAGCGGCTTTTTTCAATGTCAAGTGAATATCCACAGATATTGTCTTAGAACTTATTGAAAATAAGTGATTTCTACACATTAATTATATCATCCAGAAATGGTAAAGGATTTTTCAACATTAAATTTAATTTTCTTTCACATTGTGGATAGCGAATGCAATAATTTTTTAACACTTGATATAATACTAAGATTTAGAATACTTATGTATAACCAAAAATAGAAAGGATTTTTTCGAACAAACACTATATTTATTACCTTCTGAAATCGTATAATAATAACATACACTTCATAATATTTATTTAATTACCGCACCTTGAATATAGATTGAATGAGTAAATTCTGTATACTAACAGGTAGCATCATCACTTAAAACTTACATTCAGTGCAAGTTGATCTTTGTACCTTTGTACAACTAAAAATCTCACAAACATAATATAAATTTAAACACAACGAGTGAAAAATCAACAAACTGTCGCGGAAATTCACGAGCAGTTGGTATATAACCACGATGAAACCTATCGCACGTCAGTATACAGCATGCAGTGACGCAGTCGAATTCCAGCGCGTACTCGCGCATAGGTATGCAGGTCACCCAGAACGTACATACACAGAATCCACGCATACGTATTATGCATTCTGTCTATATGGGAATAGCGCGTGGGGAATAGGGAGCGGTGCCCTTTGTTTTCATCGTGGCGGTGCGGCCCGCGCTGTTGGCGACACCGTGTTAAAGAGATATTTTCGATTTATACTCAATTGGATAGCAGGATATAATGATCTTTTATTGCCATCTCCACTATAATGACCACTTTATAGCCTGAAAAGCGCTGCAAAAGTTGCACTTGATTTCCTCTTTTACTTTATTCTCACAATAATGAGATTGTAATAATTTGAAAATTCAAAATTCAAAATGAATTTTTTAAATTCAATAGTATGAATAAAAAAAAAAATGAAAAAAAAAGATGAGGACTTGAAATTGTGACAGGACTAATATTTGACGATTTTCTATAGAAAATTCTATGGAAATGGCGACAGTCTTATATAAGCTGAAGGCCTGCTACTCCAACAACTACCAATGGTCTCTCACACCCTTTAGGATCGTAAATAATTAAACAGAAGAGTAATTGAAATTTTCAAATTTTGATAAGATACCGGATTTTGAAATTTTAATTCAAGAAGAAATTTCTTCTGTTCAAAGAAAATCTCCGGCTGGAAAACGCCGAAAAACCGAAGATTGACTCCAGCCCCAGATCCAAAAAGATCCTTGAATGCTATATGTACATCGATTATCTAAGCTTTGCAACATTGGTGTACGTGGCAATACGTTATCTCTAATCACATCTTATCTTTCAGATCGAACGCAAGCTGTTAAAGTAAATAACTGCGTTTCTGCTCCTATAAATGTGACATCAGGGGTCCCTCAGGGATCCTATCTAGGCCCTTTACTATTCTGCGTATATATTAATGATCTGGTAACTTGTGTAAAACATGTAAACATTTTAATGTATGTGGATGATGTAAAAATGGTTATCAATGTGCTATCAACAGGAGATGCTACTGCTCTTCAAAAGGACTTGGATAGTTTTGTTAAATGGTCGGAAAAGAATGGGCTCCCTCTCAACACCAGTAAATATTGCGTGATATCGTTTAGTCGTAAAAGAGGTCCCTTGTCTTTAAACTATTTTATAAATGGCTTAAAATTGTCCAGAGTCGTTAGTTACTATAAAAGATTTAGATGTTATTTTTTACTGTAGCCTCTCCCTTGCTTCGCACATTGACTATGCCATTTCTAAATCTTTCAAATCTCTCGGTTTCTGAAAGCGAACTACATATATGACTTCCGTGACATTTCGGCTATTATTTATTTATATAAGAGTTTGGTTCTATCAAATTTATTATACTGTTGTCAGACATGGAGACCCTATAATTTAATGTTACAGAAAAAATTGAGTCTGTTCAGCATTCCTTTTTAAGGTACATTTCTATAAAATCAAATAGACCTATACATCCATTTTGTCTCGAATACAGTACTTTTGCTGAGAGCTACAATATCCAAACCATTGAATCTGTACATTATCTTCAGGATTCTAAGTTATAACGGTTGCATTATATGCGACGTTCTTTGTGATTGTTTTAATCAGAGACAACTCTCTTATTCACTGCGTAACCACCGTGATTTATGGGAGGATACTTTTAATTCTAATACTAGACTTTATTCATCACTAAACAGAATGAAACGAGAATAGAATTTGTTACCAAGAACTATTTCTACCAAACAGTCGTTAATATTGTTTAAACAAGATACCGGCTCTCTATCTAAGGCCTATTGATATATTCTTTTTTATATCAATAGCCAATGCTAATTGTTTAATGTAACACTAGAATGACTTGGTATTGTTGTCTAAGGACCTTAATATCGTTTCTAAAAGAGAAAATAAAAATAGACGAAACGAGCTTTCATTAGCTTTTTGGTTCTAAAAACATTATTATTATTAAGAGATTTCACTTTATTTTTCTATACTATATATTCCATTGTAGCTGTATTTCAGTCTTAATAAATTCATAATATAATCTACTCTGAGATTCCTTCTTAAATATAATAATTCGCCGATAACATTGCTTTCTACTCTTTTAAAATTTGTAGGACATATAATACATCGTAGAAAAACTGAAATATCCTAATTTTCTTAAGTTAAAGTTTAAATATTCTCATTTATAAAAACATTCCTGTCTTTATAAAGTTAAGTCTTAAATATTCTCATCATATTGAACGTACATACATGCGTCAAGTTCACTTAGATTTCTCAGTTGACAAGAGTAAAGAACATATATTGATGCAAGATTTGCGAACAATATTAGAATAATGAGGAATTCAATAAAATTGTGCTGCTTTCTAAAACGATAATTCTGCCACTTATACCTGTCAAACTCGTTGGCATTGCAATGACATTAAAAATAGTATTTCGAAAACAACATATTATCTTATAAATCCATTACAATTTATAAACCTTTGGTCCCAGCTTCCTGAAACTACTTTATATCAATTAATAATTAGCAAAAATTCATCGACGGACAAGAATAATTACCCAACAGCCGCATTAAATCCACCTATGTTTATTTAGCTCACTAGGCCTCTCTCCGTGTACTCCTCCCATTCGAAAATTAATGTCCGCAATTTGCCGCGCGTACATATAACACAACGACTAATTATTATACTCACCCGATTAACCCTCCCCATCGCGAAACTTCTTTTCCGCGCCTCGCTGTAACAGTCTAGTCTTCGACATCGTCACGCCGCGATAAAACCCTCCCCGACGCATTACTGTACCTCAATTTATCCATATCCTCACTTTAAAACTTTATATATCTAAAGCCGCGCTCGTTAATTACACGCGCGGGCGAGCGATTATATTACGCGATAACCGCACACCGTCCCGCCACGTCCCGCAGTGACAAAAATCCCGCAGATATACCCATAGGCCAGATAATAATCGCGCGAGTGAAATCGCTAAAGTAAAGCACACACACACATGTAAGCCTGTGCGCTGCGTGCGACAATTAATGACCCCGCGTATCGCGAACGAGTCTGCGGTGCTGCGCAGCGAAAAAGCTCCCACGTGTGGTATAGCTACTATATACCGCCGTCGTATAAGCTGTAGCCAAAAAAGCCCTTATCGCGAGACGCGTGCGGCAGCCGCTGAACCAGTTTCGGAAGCGGGTTTTTCGTCAATGGAAGAGAGAGAGAGAGAGACGCGTATATAGAAAACGAGCTCGACGAGTATATACAGCCGAGGCGACGTGGCATAGGTGAGACTGCCCGCGAGATCGCCGCTGAGGTAAAAATCCCCGACGCGAGATTGTGAGAGGTGGGATTGATAGGGGAAACGAGGGTTCGACATTAAGGTTAATGCGAAGGAT
Source organism: Torymus sinensis (assembly GCA_030522985.1). NCBI lineage: Eukaryota > Metazoa > Arthropoda > Insecta > Hymenoptera > Torymidae > Torymus > Torymus sinensis. The sequence goes on along the minus strand of JAPYZP010001607.1, from coordinate 6,973 downwards.
TTTTAGTGCGCATACCTATATATATGACGGTATTATGGCTATGTAGATTGTGGCTTGGAATATAATCTGCGGTAATAAGTATCTTTTATTGTATAGGGTAAAAGTTGAGAAATTAATGTAGATGTGTTTTTCGTTATAGTGGTTTAAGATTTTCTCGAATCAAAGATATATATACCTAAGAAGGAACGAAAATCTAATTAACTTTTTGTATGCGACACGTCTTTTTGAAAACTTTATTATAAAACTACGATTGCCGCTTATATATTATTACTTAATTTCGTCGTAACGAAATTAACATAATCGGTAAACGAGCCTCCATATCAATAAAGGAAACGTAATTTATAATATATATAAATAATAAACGTAAAAATCCCTTACATAAACAACCTGCCAACTGAATAATTACCGCTTCGAAAAATTCTCCAACTACCTACACACGGCCGCCGCGCGCGCGCGCATATAACGTTTAACATTTTCACTTTATATCGATCCCGCGAAAAAATCTCGCCTCTAATCTCTCGAACAGAACGACATTATACGCGCACAGGCATAATCATAAAACACGCAAATGGCAGAATTCTAATTCCGATCACATCCGCCGATAAGCACACAAACTCCCCTTCGAACCTACAGACGAAAAATCTCTCTGGGCAACTTTCCTTCGCGTCAAGTATCACCACATTTTCGTTAACTTTCACCGCGCGTTTACGGTAGCCGCCATATATACATCTCCGCAGTCAACTGCCAATAAACGTTACGCGCAAAGCACGGGCCCCCTGCGGTGCGCGCACGCGCCTATTACGTGAAACTAGACGAACTGACCTGCGGCCCAATAGTGTCGCAAGGTCACTCCTCGTGCAATAATTTACGAGCGCGCATCCCCTGCAGATCTGTTATACATTGTATATCACGGCCCCTCGTTACGCTGTTTTGCGCGTTCGCGCATTTTATACGGCTCTTTAGTGCGCTTTCTTTATGGCTATATATAGTCGAGAGTTTTCGGAGGTGTTGTAGCGTATTGTGGTGCGGTAGGCCGCCGAGGTTTTCTTTCTTTGGCCGGTGTAAAAAAAGGACCGTTAGGTGACGTTTTCGCCCGTGCGAAATTTTTAGAGGGCCTTTTTGCCACCGATGACGGCCGCTGCGCGGTTTTCGTTTTATGGCGAACGATAATCGGCTCCATAAGTAGTGGCTTTTTGAGGAGCTATGCAATGATGAGGCCACGGGTGGTAAAAGCATCATCGGTTGCGTAAACCTGGCTCATAAAATCAGCGTGTAAAAGTGTTTTTACTGTTAATTGGTCAGTGCAGCAATTGATTTTGTGAAATTTTTCTGTATACACTATTTGTTGTCACGAACATTTCTGTTATTGATACGGAGAAGTAAGATTAGTTGCAATTACACTAATTAATTTTTTGATAATGGCTGCATTTTGTAATTTGATAGAATAATATATTTTTTAATAATGATTTTGGGTTTGATATAATATAAATTTTTATTTTTTTTGTTGTGATTATAACAAATATATTACAAAAATTTGACTATTTTTATTGATTTGTCTCTCAATGCTAAAGAGTGCGGATATTTTAACCATTCAATTAGCTAATCATTTTTTCCAAATAATGCAATAAAAAATTTGAAGTTCGCAGCAAATATTTTTAGGGTTTATTGGGTTATTTACCAATATATATTTTTTTAAATAAATGAACAGACTGTGGCCCCTTACATAAATTAATGTAGATAATTAAGATCAATTACAAGATATTAGATTATTTAAATCGTAGTTGACTCGCTTAAAAAATAATATGTTGCAAAATGTAAATCTACGAAATTGCAACATTTTCGGTTTTAGCAGAGTTATTAACAATTGAGCACAGTTCACAGTTGAACTTGGCTACCTTATATATACTGAAATAACTCACGTGAGACGCAGCTGAGTCTCAACTGAGATCTCATCCCAAAATCTCATGTGACGAAAAAACTAAGACAAGCCTTAAAAAATGTACTTGAGTTTTTATTTTTCCATTTCGCCATACCTATTTAGAATCATTAATTATCAATAACTAATTTCAGGGTACATTTATTTGCAGCACATTCACATTAAAAGTTTCCAAAAAGTCGCCTTTCTTTCATCAACTTAAATGATTCTAAATGTTGCTAAATTAAAAAATAACCAATTTCAAAGTGCATTTTTTTTTGGCTTCCTCATAGAGCAAATTTTGTAACGGTGAAAAAAAAATTTCGAGACAAAAAATGTTCAAAATGAGGTTTTAAGGCGAGACATGAGTAAATCCACAATTTTGTTACAATTTTTTTAGGATCACACCTGTAGGAAACATTTTTTCTGGCTCATTATACCTCATATTATGTGAAAAAATCGTTGAATAATCGAAAACTAGTGGGTGACATTCATTTTTCCTGCATTTCCAATGATTAACCAATAGCGAGCTATTAAAGTGACCAACAAATATTTTACAGAAAAGTGATTAAAGTAGAAGAAATTTATTTAAACTAAAGATCGTTATACTTGGTCGGTTCTATGCATTTAAAAATCACGAAAAATGACCAAAAATGTTTGAATTACATGGATTCGGGAAAAATCGCTCATTTTTGGTCATTTTTCGCGAGTTTCAAATGCATGTAACTCTTCCGAGATTTTTAGGCGGTCGTGCCTAAAAATCAACCTGTTTTGAAATTTGGTACAGATGTAGCTTTTATAAATCGTCAGATCGAGTTTTTTGCCAAAAAAACGCGACCAAAGGAGATTATCTGGATTTGTTTTTGAGAAAAAAATTACTTATAAAAGAACTTGCTTTTTCGTTGTCGCTTGATAACAAGATTAAAAATTAACCAATCGTTTCGAAATTTGGGACAGATGTAGCTTTTATATATCTTCAGAACCAGTTCGGTGCAAAAAAAATCTTATTGTCATGAACAATGATATTGGAGGTTAAAGTTTTTTTTTTAATATTTCCAATACCGGTTCCTCAGAGAATATTTGATGAATTGACTAAACATTTAAATATTTATATTGGATCACAATTCCAAGAGATTATCTTTTCTGTTTTTTTTTCTTTTGTAAAATATAAAATTGTATAATTGCTTTTTAATATTGAACAATAGAAAGAATACAATTATAAATGTCTTATAAGTGCTATAAACATTTATTTATTGCGTGTCTCTTGGTTAAATTACTAATAAAAAAGAAAAACAACGAAGAAAAGAAATTTTGGAAGTGGAAATGGATTGGAATAATTGGCTATGGAAATTCATTAGTAATTTTTATTGTGAAAAATTTATTTTGAAAATTGAAATTTAATAAAAGCAATCGATAAATTTATTTTAGGAAGCTAATCGCCAATGAATTGGCAGTGGTTTTAGTTTAGCGATATTTAGAATCATTTGAGCTGGTCGAGGGAGGGCGATTTTTTTTATAACTTTTTACAGGAATTTTTATAGCGCATAAGCTAACTTCCACCAAACGCAGCAAAATAAAAAAGTCCCATTCTCAAAAAAATGTACTTTGAAATTTGTCATTGATAATTAATGATTCTAAATATCACGAAATAGAAAAATAACAGATCCCTATAAGTGCTTTTTTAAAGGCTTGTCTTAGTTCTTTCATCGCATGAGCTTTTGTCATGAGATCTCAGGTGAGACTCAGGTGAGTCGCCTCGATTACAGGCCTTGTTTTCTAGTTTACATTGAAGATTTTATATCCAGTCTAATTTCTGTGCTTCGCAAGACAAGCTAATACAAAAAAAAAATACTGATATATAGTTAAAAGTATGGTGAATTGTCTCATATACGAACCACTCGTCTTCCTTCAGACAGACAATTCCATCGCACCTAATAAATCACTAACCCTAATTGCAATAACAATGAAAAGGTAAGATTATCATCTATATACAATATGAAATTTCCCAATCGCTTATAAATGCCAACAATATTTTTACATCGAAGAATGACATGCGCAATATGCCATTTCATTTTCCTAAAATTAATAAACGTCACGCGCACGCGCACCAACCAACCCGCCGTTCCCTCAACCCCATAATTCCCCATCGCACATAATAAATCACTTATCCTAATCGCGCAAGCGCCGCCGCCGCCGCCTCGCTCGGCAACAACGAAAGAATCGCGCGCGAGCACGACAAAGGAAACGTCTCTTTCTTTCTCCTCCCATCTCTCTCGTCGCTTGCTCTCTCGCACGCGCGCGTATTCTAATACGCGGTACCGTAATAATTACGCGCTTGAAAATCCCAAAATGATACGCGCGCAACCGAAGCAGCAGCAGGCGTAATTGGTTTGCCCCCTCGTTTCACTGAAAGAGAGAGACGGAAAAAAAGAACGCGAGACGCGGAAGGAAAAAGAAAAAGACGTACCGGGCGCGTAACACCCTTCCTCAACCGTGAACTTGGCAGCACGCGTTCTCTATTCAGCCCGGCGCACTTGTCGGAATTACCATTTTCTTTTCAAAGACTATTATACATATATACGCGCGTGTGTGTGCGTGGTGCGCAAGGCTTTTGTGAGAGGCCTCCTCCGCCTCTTCGCCCCATTCGCGCGAGGATTTCGAGCGACGCGTCGAAAAACAGAAAGGAAAAAGGATGAACAAGGAAGAGGAGAGAGAAGGGAAAGAGAAAGGACTGCGAGCGCCCGCGAGAGAGAGAGAGAGATATCGGGTGGAGCTGCTCCTCTCGCGCGCGCTGGTTATCCACGAATGCGTAAATTATATATACTCGAGCAGCCTCTCTCTCTCTCTCTCTCTCTCTCTCTCTCTCTCTTTGGAGATTGGGACACGCCATTAAGGGGCGCAGGCTGTGACGCGCTTTTGAGTTAAGAACTGCGCGCGCGGCCGCGTTTAAAAATGCGGACACACCCGCAGAAGGCGCGGATAAATTCGCGATGATTTGTTGTAGAGGATTGTATCGGTCGGTGCATGAGCAACGACGTTGGTTTGGTGCGCGTTGTGTTTTGGGGTGATAAATTTCCCGCTGAGTTACATATTTGCGTATGAGATTAATTAGCTGATTTCTTTTAACGTGATTTGGTTTCAATGCAAGTTTTGTTTATTGCGGAGTTCCGTTTATTTGGTCTGAACGTAACTTACCTTTTCGATATATATTTGTTCGTAGCGTGTATTGGTTCATCATATATATAAGGAGCTTATCTTACAGCGATAGAGTATATATTCTCTTAAGAAAGAATCCTACTCCAGTTTGCCTCAAATTTTTGCCGAGTTTATCTCGAATCTCGAAATGTCGAAGTTGAAATCGAATCTCGAAAGAAGGCTGCAAAGTTGAAAAAAATTTAAATCTCAGGTTTGCTTCAATTCTTCTTATGGTATATATCTGCATTCTTTCTGGTGCGAGTTATACATATATACAACAACCATATATGATAAAAAAATTTCACAAATATTCGTATAAGAATATTTAACTGTGATACTCGTCGCTATATTTTTAGTACACCATAACCAGATTATGCGCAGAGGAACGTATACGCTTCGATATTTCTCATACTTATTTATAAAATTTGCAATTCCCAAAACTCTATTTCCCCTCTGGAATCCCATCCTCGCTGCTCATTACCTTCACCTATATATGTATACATTATACATATATAATGTACCACCACCGCATCTAACGCGCTTACTCCTCCCTTTGAATCGATCACTGTATCTACAGCATAAATCTCGATCAATCACTCGCTCCTGCGCCGAACAATGCGCGGGCGCCTTGCTCCGATACATTAAACCATCAAATAATAACGACACACACACACATAAGTATCTCAAAGAGCTATATGCGCAAGAACGTCTCAGTAATACTTTTTCAATGTTCTTATACATATCGCGTGATGCGTGCACGCGGCCCCGTCTCTTTAATTTTCGAAGCGAAGGGGAGTGAAAAAAAGCGTAGTAGAAGAAAACCCTCTCTCCTCGCGTATAATACCTACATATACGCGTATACGTATATATACTTATAGGGTCGAAGAAGAGGGGGGGAAGAGAAAAAGCGCGGCGACGGCGGCGGCGGCAAGAAAACGACGACGAGGAGGATGACGAGGAAGAGGACAAAGCTACGTACGTATATACATGTATAAGGCGAGGAAAGAGCTGCTGCTGCTGCTGCTCTTTTTCGACGGAGACGCGCGCACGTATATGTTATACCTGTGTACAGACACTGCGCTGCAAAGTTGGTGGCTGTGTGGTGCGGTATAGTAGTGGTGGTCGAGAGTCGAGGTGGTGGAGGGCCGGACCGTTAGTTGGCCCCAGCCTCGTGGGAGCGTTGCCCGGGCACCGAGCGAGCGAGCGCGCGCGATTATGCCTTCTTCTTCTCCTCCTCTCTCTCTCTCTTTCTCCTTCCTCGCCGCTCGCTCTACTCCTTCGTGCTTCTCATGGTCAATGCGATATCCGCGAGAGAGAGAGAGAGAAGTGTATGTGTAGAAGAGTAGTATATATATAGTGTATAAATAATACATAGACACGCACAGATGAATGATGCATAATTTTTCGAGTCTGGTATTCGTCAATTTTTTTCTTCTCTTTCTCTCTCTTGAGAGGTGGTGGTGCGTGTACGAGCCATTGTCTATTAATTGTCCGATTCGCTGCAGGTGAGCATCATACACGGGTGAATAATTAATTAGCTCGAGATGCATCGCGTAATTGCGTTGTGTATGTATATTACGTATGTGCGTATAATAGAGGCTGATGGGTGTAGGAAGCGAGGGCGGGTTATTGAATCGGGCGGTGAAAGAAATGATGAGAGAATTTTCCGCGTGATTGTTGTTGCGCAAGTTTTCCCAATATTGTCTGTATATTACGCGGCGTGTGTGTGTGCAGCGCTTTGAGGAGGAGAATTACTGCCAAAGTTTTTCTTATTATGATGCAAAACTGTAATGGAGATTTAACGGGCTATATTGAATAAATGAATCGAATATTTTGTAACGATATACTATACTCTCTATATAT
>JAPYZP010001606.1:0-15917 GCA_030522985.1 Torymus sinensis | reverse complement strand
AGTCTTTGGAGCGACTAAAGGTACCACTGTACCTCCGTACGGTTATCTCAAGCTATCTAGCAAACCGAACCCTGCTCTACGACACCGATAACGGTAAACACTCCTACAAAATTACAGGAAGCGTGCCGCGGGGATCGGTCTTGGGCCCTCCTGGATGGAACGTCCTATATGACGGACTGCTCAGACAGGCGCTCCCAGAGGGAGCCTCGATGGTGGCTTTCGCTGACGACGTTGCGCTCATCGTTGTAGCGATGAGTATCGATGAGATTCAACACATCGGAGATGAGGCTATCGTGGTAGTGGCCATTTCACTTCTATAAACACGGAAATTTTTTGAGATTAATGAAATCCACGACTGGAGTATTTTCTATACGGAATTTTTTTCCGTGTATTCGCACTCCGTTAGGTACTAATGCCATCTGTAAAATGGCGTGCGGTACTTGCGAGAACTGTCGGAGAGCGTATAGTTTTTATGGGTTATATACATAATATATCGAAAGAATTGCACAAGGTTGTCGGAACACGAGTTATGGAACGTACCGAATTGTTTTGGATGAAGCGTTCCGTAATGCTCTGCAGATAATTACCCTAGTGACATTACGATTTAAAAAAAACGTAGAAAATAAATTGGAGACGACTCCGCTTGACAAAACAAAACCTGCTGTGTTTGTTAATCATTTAATAATAATATAATTTCATTGATGAAATAGTTAATCAAACGAAACGAGAAAAGCCAGTCAAATAGTTAGTTTCGGAACGTCCCAAAACTCAACGCAATTTGCAAGCATTAGGGGCATTGTACATAAGCGCCCCGCTGCACCACGCCTCGCCTTGCCTTCGCCGCGCTGTGCAGCGCTCCAGTGTTCCACTTATATCGTTTCATTCCTACATAACTGGAACTCTGGAGCCCCATACGAAACAGCCTGAGGCCAGGCGCCCGAGTTACAGAATACGTCCGTTATTAGAAAAAATAGGTATATTGGAAATAATAATGGCAGACCAGTGTTATATCATTCATTTATGTACAAATTGCATCTCCTTGTAAACCTGCATTTTGGAAATAGGAAACAATTTTATATCAAAATAATAAGCAATCCTCGTGAGAATAATCGTTACTAACAAATAAAACTTAATTTATTCTAAAAATAAAATAGTCATGTACAATCTAGTATTTAAGTTAAATAGTCGTAGAATTACATAATTGATTGAAATATTAAAGTTCCATGTCGTTATCATTAGAATAAAATAAGTTTTATTTGTTAGTAACTTTTTTACCCGTAAACACTTTCTTATTTCAAGTTTTTTTTATTATTATTAAATAATGTGGCAAGATAGCCATTTAGATAAGATTATAAAACTTTAAACTGACTACTGTTTATTAAATTGACATATAATAGAGATTCAATTACCTTCATTGCGATGCTTATTAAAGTATATGCTTGTACATAACCTGTATGTTTCATAAATTCTCGCCATAGAATTGTATATAATCTTATGAAAATATTCAAAAATAAAAAAGAGAAAAGAATGTAATAAAGTATTATTCAGGTTATTTCATTTCATATTATTGATATCCAATTCTTCACATTTATTCTGACATGTACATTATTTTTGTTTTACTTTTTCTTATAATAATATTTTTTTTTCGCATTATGTTATCTTACGTTATCGTGTGGTACTAACAGGGATAGTCCACACCCTGCGGGAAACGGATTTCGTGGGCATTTGAGAGTCGATTTCTGGTACATAGAAATGAAGCCCAGTGTTCATACTTTCATCTCATATGCCCTTTTTCTTGAAATATGGACGATCTCTTATCAAATATCCTCTATTTGATTAAAAAATTATGTCCTTTCAGTGACTGTCACATTGCAAGTATTTAAGATACAAAAACGCGCACCAAAGATTACAAAAGTAGATACTAAAAGCTAAAATTTAAGCCATGATTCATTAAAAAATATTAATTTTTCAGGAAGTTACAAGCAATCAAACATAACGTATGAAAATGAAGATAAATTTTTAACCATTTTCGTATGCTATCTTTGATTGCTTATAACTTCCTAAAAAAGAAATATTTTTTAACGAATCAGGGCTTAAATTTTAGCTTTTAATGTCTACTTTTATAATCTCCGGTGCTTGGTTTTGTATCTTAAATCCTTGCAATGTGACAGTCGATAGAAAGGACATCATTTTTTTTAATGAAATAGAGGATATTTGATAAGATTGCCCATATCTCAAGAAAAAGGGCCTATGAGATGAAAGTATGAACACTGGGCTTCATTTTTATGTAAAAATAATGTAGGAGGTAATTGAGACCTCTCTCTCTCTCCTGTCCCTCCCCCCATCTCACTCTCTCTCTCCCTCACTCTCTGTCTCAAAATCTGTCAAACACTGTACCAAAAACTTTAACAGAGCTTAAAAACCTTTTTAAAACAATCAAAACGTTTAAACAAAAAAACTAATTTTTTAATTACGTTTTAACAACACCATTTTTCTAGTCCTTTTATTTCTTCGAATGTCATATATTCAATAAGCACTCTACAAATGGTAATAATTTTTTTCATGACTGTACAAAGAATAATATTATTGATAAAACTTTCCATGAAAGTATAAAATAAGGCAAGTACAGAAGTTCTTTCTTTTCCCTCTTTCTCCGACCCCTCTAACTCCTGTCCATATCGCCTCTCTCGCCAACAGAAATGGAAAGCTCCGTCGTAAGTAACATTACAATGTATGCAGTCAATAAAGGAGGAATACCGGTCATTCAAGCTGCAAACAGGGTGCTAATTGAAAGACAGAAAGATGTCGCAGACCAGCAATATGCGATAGCTGGAAAGATGGTGAAAACGACTGCTACTTTAGAGAAATTACTGGCTGGGGCTAAAGAGATGCTAGACAACATGGTTGTTATCTTCAAAAACAATGTGGAAACAGAAAGGCTCTGCTTAAGAAGTTTTGAGGTAAAAAATAAAAGAGTAAGAGATGATAAAGATAAAGAAGATAGCCTTACTCATTCTGACAATTCTATAGAGAGTCAAACTAAAAAGAGAAAATTGAAATAATATAAAGAGTCTAGTAAAGAAAATAATTTAGCACAAAATTTAAGTCAAAATGTACTACACTTAAAAGAGACACAATCAAATCAATTCAACGACTTAAAAATTAAAATAAAGTGACAATATCAGCTCTCGCTAAAATCAAATTTTGACATCTGGTTTGATTATCTAAAATCCGAATTGATTAGCAATGACCTGTAATTGATTCTAAAGTCAAAGGATCAGAAAATATTTAAAATTAATTTAATTTGAAATTAAATCATTTACTTTACAGCTAGAGGCCGAAAAGAAGGCAGATGCTAAGGAGGTGCCGAAGATCCAGAGGATACAAACTGCGAGAAACCAAGGAGGAGAATTTCGATGCTACCGCTGTAATGAGACTGGACATTACTCCAAGGATTGCTCACTTCATAGAAGCTGGAAAGTGGTTCTGCTACTACTGCCAAGCTGTGAAAACTCACAAAGGAGATGACTGTCCTAATGCTGAGGACAAACCCAGCGGAAAAAGGTACAATAACCAATTTAATAAAATAATAGAGGTAAAAACCATAGCAGTAGTAAAAATGATACAGGTCAAAATTATGACTCAAATGCTAAAAATAAGAATAAAACGAAAGAACAACAAGGCTCTAATAGAAGTAAAAATAAGAAAGAGTACAAAGAGACTTGCAAAGTTCGTAAAGCAGAGAATAAGAACAAAGAAGAAGAGGATTCAGGTAAGAATAAATTTTCTAAAAATTTATCTAATAAAGTAGAGTCTATTGATTTTATTGCTGACTCGAGAGCAACCGATCATATAGTCACTAAGAGTATAACTATAAGAAATTTTAAAAAGTGTAAAGACGAGATAATTAAGAGCGCTAACAAAAATGAGGTTGCTGATATAATTATAGATGGTAAGGGAGATTTATTTGTATTTAGAGTTATTTAGGTTGCATTATGGTCCATTAAATGAAACATTTATTAAATTTACTGACGTAATTGTAGCAAAAGATGTCTCTGAAAATCTTTTATTACTGCGTAAACTAGCTGATGCTGGGTTATGCATTTTCTTAGATGATAAAATACTGAGAGTTTATGATAGAGACACAAATAAAACAATCTTGGAGGCTATATACGAAAAACCAAACTAGATTTTCAGTTTTAGAGTTAAAAATAACCTCTCCAGAAATGAAAATATAAAGTTGGAAAAATATTGCCGTAGGGCAACAATAATCTCAGCTTATGAACTTCCTAAACAATCACAAACCATGATTGATTTAAAAAAATTATCGTTATCGAAGGTAGATGAAAAGTTTAATAATTTATGTTATGCGATTGGGAGGGAACAGGAAGAGAAGTTCAAAGTATTAAGAGAAAATAAAGAAAATGAAGAGATGCCTATAATAGCAGGCGAAAATAAAGAGATTCAAGAAAACCCCATAACATTAAGAGAAAATAAAAAGCCTACTATAGATTTGGATAATAACTTAATTACAAGAGAAACAATTAAAATAGACGACGTCGAATCCATACAAAATTTAGAAGAAATGTTTACTTAAAATTCTTTACAGCAAAACTTCAAAAAGGTAGAAAAAATTAACAAAACAATGTTATGGCATTTTCGACTAGTGCATGCTTCTCTTGATTATTGAAAAAGATTACAAAAAAATAGAAAATGTATTAGAAAACGTAAAATTTGATAAATCCATTAAAGAATGTGAAGTTTGCATAATGGCTAAAAGGAATAGATTAACATTTAAAGAGACCCGAACTAGAGCAACAAGACCATTGCAAGTAATTCACACAGACACCATGGGACCGATAAAACTAACGTCTCACCCAGATCAAAAGAGATTTATTAATGTATATATAGATGATTTCTCAAGATGGGCTAAAGCTTATCCAGTCAAAACTAAAGATGAATCAGTCGAAGCATTCGAAATGTTCTTGATGTCAACAAGAAACTTGCTAGGTAAAGAAGAAAAAGTATGTTATCTAAAATCAGACCAAGGCACTGAATTCACTGGTGGAAAATTCTTATAGATTTTAAGAGAAGAGAAAATAAAGACAGAATTTTCACCACCATATACTCCAGAACATAATGGAGTAGCTGAAAGGTTCAATGAAACCATTCCGAGAAAAGTCAGAACATACATGTTTGATTCAGGTTTGCGAAAAAGCATGTAGGAATTAGCAGTAGACTCTGCTGTCCATGCATATAAGTCCATGCATAATCGGACTCCTCAAAAGTCTATAAATTATAAGATTCCTATAAAGAAGTTTGCACCCAATGTAAGTTGTCATTTTGAACAAATTAAGAGATTTGCATGTATTGGGTAATCAAAGTACCAAAGCCTGATACTAAGTGTGGAGAAAGAGCAATTAAGGCTATCCTTGTAGGTTATAAATCTACTTATCTATCTTTTATGGCATCCAAGCACAGGAAAGTTTTTAGAGTCGTAAAATGTAAGATTTAATGAAAAACTAGTGTATAAAGATGTTTACAAGCCTTGGAAAACGAAGAGAAAACTGATTGGAACTGGATGAAGGACTTAAAAGAAAACGATGAAAGGAAAAGGAAAAAGATATAAGAGAACCTAAAAAGAGAGGAAGACCGAAAAAGTTAACAAAGAAAAAGAGTCAAGTTAAAGATGTAATACAAGTAAAAGAGAAAGGTCGAATCACTAGTTAGAGTAGAGTAGTTAGAGGGTTTAAAGATAAAAACACTTATGACTTAAAAGAGACATATGCTCCTGTTTGTAGAATGCCTGTGATAAGAACTATTCTTGCAATTATAAACAAGTATAATCTAATCCATGTCAACTAGATGTGAAGACCACATTTTTGAATGGAATATTTCAAGAGAAAAATTATATGGTAATGCCTAGCGGTTTAGAAGTAGATGAACGCACCAAGATGACTAAAGTATGTAAACTGGAACGAGCAATTTACGGTCTAAAAATTAGTCCAAAGAAATAGAATATCGACCTATCGCCCACGTTGGACGCCAGTAGTAACAGGGTGAATATTTTTGGAGCGAGCGAGTTTTTGGCTATGCCGGATGCTTACCTCTGCCATGACTCCTTCTCCTCGGCGGCGCTGCACTTAGAGCATAAACTACTGGAGGTAGCCTGTCGTACTTGAAAGTGTGGCCAGGTGCGAAAGAGACAGCATGTACGCTACGCGTGAATATAAGAATGGGTAAATGCGTAGGTACCGGGTGCTAGGATGATCGCCGAGGAAGTCGGCGATCCCGCGGAGGCGACAGAAGAGGGAGGGAGCGAAAGTAATACTTACGAACTCCTGAATTCTTAACAAGACACTACACATTGATTGAAAAGAAGGGATTAAAGCTAACATTAGTAAAAGTACTTCTGCGCCGCGGTATTTATCCTCGCGAGGTCATGCAGCCTCGCGCGTCGCTCGCGTCGCGGGTGTCTCGCATTCGCAAACACTCGGAGGCGCGGTGCACAGCACGTCTCCGTCGCTCTCTACTTCACGCGTCGAGGTAGGGTTTCGCACGCTCGCTCGCAAGCCTGCAGGCACTAACATAGATTGCCGAGGGGGGGGGGGGTGACGACGAACGATCCTCCAAGGCCGGTGAAATAGGCGTCAAGAAATGTTTGCCCAGTGTAGCTGGCTGGCGAGGGTGCTGACGCTCCCTCACTCTCTCTTGGCGTTGATAGGCTCTCTGGCAGTATCGCGCGGGGAAGCAGTAAGCGTCGGCTGCTATCTCTTCGCGTGAGAGGTGTCACAAAAGCACTTACACAATAACGCAGCGTGCACATCGTTTTATTTTCTTTTTAATTAGTTTTCGGAGTGCGCGCACTACCGAGGCGGAAGCTCGATTGCTTCTCGTGTACGTCGTTGACGATTTCTTACCTTGCCTGCGTGCGTATTAGCGCTATGCTCTAAGCAAATGCCCGCGCGCGAGAGTTTGCCCGCGAAGTTTGAACTTTGTTACGAAGTTAATGAATAATTATTTTGTTATATTGTTTACCATAGCATGTATACATGTATACATGCCTATAGGTAATTTTGCAAATCTCATCAAGCAGATGACTGTTTGGGAGAAATTTCAAAGAAAACCCAGGTTACACGGTTAAGTATGTCACGCGTGCCCTACCCGGGTGCCACGTGTATTCCAAAAAGATGTAATACAAAACTAAAAAAGCACTTGAATGTTCATTTTGAAAGCTATCGGATGCTTCCATGTTCTAATAAATAGTGTACATTTTTCCTTTAGCTCCAAGTGTTTAAATAATGGGAAGGAGTTCATTTTTTCGCTAAAAATTTCAACTGCCTCTCATTTTCTAAATAATTATTTTTTGTTTGCGATTTTCACGGGCAAAAAGCGTACCAGAATTGTACAAGGAATTGCAGTAATAGCGTTAATAGCATTATAAATATCTCAGTGCCAGTCGGACCCGCAGTGCCACGCATAGCCGACTCTCCCCTATAGAATATACTATAATACATATAGGAAGGATAAATTAATTTGAAGGAAGACGTAGCTTGCGCCAATGACTTTGCTACGACTTTTTTCTCATTCTATGGGAAAATCTATAATACCCGACAAATATGGTTTGATAGGTATTTATATCCCCTGCCACCAAAACAAGTCATAAAAAAAAGATAGGGATTTTTTATAAAAAATGCATCATTCTATAAAGTACATTTTTCCGTAAGAACTGTATATCTCGATCTCGTGCATGTTTTATTTGTATTCAAATCTGATGCTGGGGGTGAAAGGGGGCGCTGTACTAACAAGAAGGGACCAAGGAGTGCGGGTCCTGGATTTTTATGAAACTGGGCAAGGAAGCTTCTGCTAACATGAAAAGTGTAGAAGCTTTTAGACCAATGAGCTTCCAGTCAAAAGATACAGCTATGGGAAGTTTCAAATTTTAGCTGTTTTTGCTTATTTTATGATTTGACAACGATGATTGCATTCAAGCAGATACTCATCACTTTATATCTGTATCTATTCATTCTCTTGTCTAATCCAGTTAACAATAGAAATATATACTGAATTTATCATAACCGTCTACTTTTCCCAAATAATCTTTAACCAACATAGGAACCATATCTTTTTATGTTATTCTATCTCTTCATTAGAACATCTAGTTATATACATAATATTCCCTGATAATATTAATACTTTGATTTAGGAATAAATAATTCATTTTTTTTGATAAAGTATAGTAAATTCAATTATGTCGTAATTGACATAATAATTTAATAAGTACTTGACATTTATTTTACTACCGTTATTTGTATCACATTTATCTTTTGGAAATAAAATCTCTCTTACAGCCATAGTCCAATAAATATTTTAAGAAGTTAATTGAACTACTGACATAATATTAATCATTTTCACTTTCAATAATTTGTCAGTCTCATAATTCAATATCAAGTAAGTATTACAATTAACTTCTTAAAATATTTATTGGACTTCGACTGTCAGATAGATTTTGTTTCCAAAAGATGAATGCGAAACAAAAAATATTAATTAAATAAATGTCAAGTAGTTATTAAATTATGATGTCAATTATGAAAATGTATATGTAACTTTCTGAATTTTAATTTTAACGAATAGTTTCAAGTTTCTGTACTTTATACAAAAAATGAATAATTTAGCCCTAAATCAAATCCTTAATATTATCAGCGCATATTATTTATCACTAGATGTAATTAGGATGAGATAGAAATACTTAAAAATATGACTCCTATGTTGGTTAAAGATTATTTGGGAAAAGTAGTCGATTGTTATGAATTATGTATATATTTCTATTTTTAACTGCGTCTGAATGTTAAATTCTTATTAATAAATAAAAAGCCATTTATAAAATGGTTTTACTAAAACAACATATATTTATGATATTTAAGGTGACAAGAGATGGAATAGATAGATATAAAGTGATGGGCATGTTACGTCCGTGACGTATCTCTAAAATTCAAATAACATGCATATTTCTCATTAATAATTTTCTGACTTACAAATGATGTGATTGCAAATTCGAACGACGCAGCATTTCGACGACGCAACTGCGTGACGTAGCGAGCCTCCAAATTCGCGAAAACATACACGTACTGTACTTTTGTGCACTCATTTGTTTAAAAAGACGATCTTGACGATGAGTCGAGATCATCTTTTTAAACCCCCAATTTAAGCGATCCATAAATACGGCGATTCATGCCACGCAAAATTAGTAATCGTGCAAAAAGTCGCGAGTTCCGTACCACTCCAATCGACAAGAGCAGTAGTGACTATTTTGTACAGGCCAATTCGAGCCTATAATAGATTGCGAGAAAATACTTATATCTATAAATTCAATAATCAATCGGTAGTAATTACCCGCGTAAATAAAGCATATATTACTTACAGTAATCGAACAGATAAAAAATAAGTTATTTAAAATCCATTACGACTCTATATCAGTTATTGTTAATTTTACAATCGAATAAACAGTGCAATTATTGGAAAAAACGTCTATTCATTCCAAGAACCTTCACCAACAATAAATAGGTAAATAAAACCAAAACCAATTATCAATCAAATATAAGAGAATTTTCCTCGGAATTCAGGACTTAACAGGCATATGCTTGACTGCGATCATCGCTGTAAAATCATAAAATAAGCAAAAACAGCTAAAATTTGAAACTTGCCATAGCTGTATCTTTTGACAGAAATTCCATTGATGTGAAAGCCATTAAACAGCCTCCTTTTATGTTAAAAAAGTCGCCTTGCCAAGTTTCATGAAGATCAAGAGTCCGTACTCCTTGGTCCCTCCTTCTGAGTATAAGGTCGTTTCATTTACTCGAAATCATAAAAACTGGTAAAATGGCAGCAGTTTGAAGATGACCTTGAAGAATAGAATTTCAAAGTTCGGATTTTTTTTTTAAATTGTGGACTGTCAAAATTAGATGCAATTTTAGTCCAATCGAAAAATGAAAAAGTACATATCAAATAATTTTTAGAAAAGAATAGCAATACATTGATTACAAAATGATTGGTGAGGTAGGCATACTCTGTCTGTTTGATTTAAGATGGATTCGGCCATATATTATTTGTTGCATTTACATATTTGTAAAACACGGATTACTTGTTAAGAAAAATAATATACTTTTTGTCTCAGTTCTCCCAGGCCGATAACCACGGGCGCCCAAACTTCACCTTTTAAGCGCAGATTTGTGGCATCAAAATATGCCTTTCGAAATACTTCGCATACGTTTTCAACGTATTGTTGTGTCAGCTTTCTCGTGGTGACTTTCGTTTTTGGTAATTTTCATGTTTAGGTTGAAGGTCATGTTTTTTTACGTTGAAATAGCTATTTTACAGAATAGTATATTATGCACCAAGAACGCGAAATGTATCATTCTCGGCGAGTGTGACCTTTGGGGCCGAGCGTAGCGAGGCCGCCAAAGGTCGCACTCGAGGGAATGTTACAGCTTGCGTCCGTGGTAGTATACACTTTTTTTTGTTGCCGTATAGAGGGCACAAAATAATAAATGTATTTTGCGGCCTAGGCCTTACATTTAGTATTTCGCGACCTCTATACGGGCCGCAAAAATTTATTTTGCGGCCTGAGGACAAAAAAGAACTTTTTTGGTATTTTCGAGATATAACACGTTTTATGTTTTGTCTCTGTATCTATTTCTATGTCTATTTCTATATCTCTGTTTTTATGTCTCTGTCTCTATATCTCTTTCTCTATGTCTCTGTCTCGAGGCTTCTGTCTCTATGTCTCTGTTTATATATTTCGGTCTCTATGTCGCTGTAAATTTGGTTCTCTCGGTAAGTTTGATGGTCCGTAAATTTGAAAATGGTCCAGGGACGATATAGAGACAATGACTAAAATTAATGTTACAGAGATGGCTCGCTGGTTAAGCATTGAAGATGAAAAAATTAAATTTTTGGGCAGTTCAAAAGACGAAGAGAGAATATGGTACATACCTCAACAGCAGCAATACCGATAGATAAACCTCCTAAAGTATTGGAATACTTTTTGAGCACTATGAACAATTGTTTTCCACATCCAGGTACGTTTGTAACTTCATCGACATTGCAACTATACTTCTCTGATTGTTTGCAACAACTATAAGGAATGGTATTATTTGTATTGTCTGGGATGTTCAAATAATCACGATAGTTGTTGTATCCACAGCAACTGGCCTATAAAATATATTTTTCAATTGAACTGACAGTAATATTAATGCTCAACTTAAAATGTTTTATGGACTTAAGTTCAACAAAATATTCATTGCTTCTGCCCTCTGTAATTAATCCTGCAATATTGATGGACAATTTCAAGTAAATTTAAAACCACCAAAGCTTCAGTAATAAAATTTCTTATAATTTTTCAATTCTTTAAAACTCCGCACTGATTGGAGGTACGTATACATTTTTGTAGTACGTAATTTTTCAGAATTAAATGTTAGTTACATTGTTCTTGTTTTAACTATTGCCTTCATAAAATGTTAAAGAAATCATTATTCCAAAATATGCTGTTAATAAATACCTTAATAAATCATAACTTGGTATAATGTATGATCATTTTTATGGAAATGTATATTGTATTTAATTACTAGCTACATTCAACGCGCTTTGCGCGTTTTATTTATTTTTTTTAATTTTATTTATTTATTCATCTTTTTATTAATTTCAGGTTATGAATACGATTGTGTTAGTTTCAATTGAAAAGTTAGTTTCAATCAGTTTAAATCGAACGATAATAACATAAATGTTATGAATAAAAGACTGAAATTTTTCTTATACTATTTCAATTATTCAGTTTTAAAAACTTAAACTCAAAAATCCAATCTTGAAAATTATAGCATGATAGAGTTTGGCGCTTATTTTATTTAAATCAATCAAATGAGTCTTCTAGTGATGACAGATTTCATCCATCATTTTTTAAAAAAAGGAATATTTCAATTATTCAGTTTTAAATATTTAAACTCAAGAATTCAATATTGAAAGTTCAAACATATTAAACTATGGCGCTTATTCAAAATCAATACAAATCCAAAAGTAAGAATCTTAATTGAAAAAAGACAATAGAAACCTATATATATATATATATATATATATATATATATATATATCTACCTATACTATATAAATGTAAGCACTTTTTCTTACGACCTAGCCTTTCCCCATCCGCCGCGAGAACGAAGAACGACGTATCTTGGAACGAGGACCAAGATCCTTCTATGTCGCCGCATCATATTTTGGTGAAATGGATTACATGTGTGAATTTTGTTCTGCTCCATATTGGAAAGAATAACGAAAGAAAACCATGTGTTGTCACAATGGACAAATTATTTTATCTTCGTTAAGTAAAGACAACGAAGAATTAAAAGAACTTTATATTACATGATAGTAATTTTAGATATTTCATTAGATATAACAATCATCTATTTTTTTCGCTACATTTACTGCTAATGTACGAAATTTAAAGAGAAAAGGTGTATATAACAGAGGGGTCGAGAGAGAGAGAAATAGAGACAGGGATGTCAAGATAGTGAAATGGAGACAGAGGCGTCGAGACAGATAAATAGAAATAGGACTGGAGACAGTGACGTAGAGAAGAAAAATAGGGACAGAAACATATCGACAGAGACAGAGACAAAGAGACGTAGAGTCAGATACGTAAAGACAGACCCGTAAACACAGAGGCGTAGGGACCGACACGTAAGGACAGACACGTAGAGACAGAGACCTAGAGGCAGCGACGTAGAAACAGAAACGTAGAGTTGGAAACGTACAGACAGAAAGTAGCGGTCGAGACGAAGAGACGGTAAGTAGAGAAAGAAAATACGCGACATAAATTAGAGACAGCGACGTGGTAACAGGGGTCCAGAGATAATGACGTAGAGGTAGAGATGTAGAGATCAAGATGTAGTGACAGAGAAATAGAGACAACGACCTAGATACAGAGGAAGTCAAACAGAGACGTACAGATCTCGATGTAGTGACAGACAAATCGAGACAGAGACGTATAGAAAGAAAATTAGAGAGAGAGAGAGGCGCGGAGACAGAGACATAGTGACAGAAGCATAGGGATAGAGGTGTAGAGTCCGAGACCTAAGGACAGAGGCGGAGAGTCCCAGAGGTAAGGAGATATACGTAGAGATAGAGAGGTAAAGACCGAGACATAGATTATAGTCAGAGACATAGAGAAAGAGACGGAGAGAGATAGACATCGAGACAGAGACGTAAAGACAGAGGCGTAGAGACCAAGACATATGGGCAGAGACGTAGAGACACAGATGAGACACAGAGACGTAGAGAAAGAAAACACGTAGAGGTAACGACCACAGAGAGGTAAAGACCGAGACGTAGGGTCATAGAGTAGAGACAGAGACGTAGAGATAGATAATTAGGGACAGAGCCGTAGCGACAGAGATGTAGAGACAGAGCTGTAGAGAGAAGTCCTCGAGAGAGAGTCAGAGACAATACTAGAGACAGAGCCGCAGAGACAGAGACGTAGGGACAGAGATGTAGAGAATAGAAAGTAGAGATAGAAACGTAGAGACAAAGGCGTAGAGACAGAGACATAGAGACAGAGACGTAGAAACATAGGTGTAGAGACATCGATTAGAGACAGAGACGCAGAGAGAGAGACGTAGAAATATAGATGTAGAGACATCGATTAGAGACAGAGATATTGATCCAGAAACGTAAAGTCGGAGACGAGGAGACAGAGATATAGAGACCGAGACATAGATTCAGAGAGATAGAAACCGAGACATAGAAACGTAGAGACAGATCCATACCCTAACGGAACTACTATTTTCGCTCCCAACTAAAGGGCGCCAATATGGTATGTTAGGCCCGGGTATTTTCAAAAATATTATAATCACCACGGGACTAAAATAGGCCAGTTTTTTATCCGAAGATGTATGAGATACTATTCCTTAGATATTACAGACTACGATATTTAAGTACATGTTCAATTGAAAAATGATATTTCATCGAAAAATTAAAAACCCATAGTAAATTATATATATTGTACATAAATTATATATATTGAATTATATATATAGAATACAAATTCTAGATTACATTCAATATATTTTGAAAATTCTAATCGGGGGTTGACGAGCGGAGGGAGTAGGGGGTAACCCTCCTACTATATATATATATATATACTTTTTCAAATATTAAGAAAATAATAAAAAATAGTTAAAATTAATTATGTTGTCCCAGCCCACCGTGCTGGCGTCGGTAAAGAACAAGCGCTTCGCGTCAGCGAACGTTAGATAGCCTGCCGCTGCAGAATAAGAGCTGCACAGTTGTCTGAAACGCTGAAAAAATGGACAAAAATCTACATTAACGCCGAAAATAATTTCTATTAAATATCTATAGTCAAAATTGGCTACCGCTTTTTGGATATTGTTGTTATAGTTTTTTATACGGCATGTTAAATAGACAAAAAATGGAATTAAAAAAAGACTTTTTGTTATAATTTGCTCATTTTTGCTGGAGAAATGTCGCTAAAAGTCCATATTTATGTTAAATTGGATAACAAATGGATTGGTTGGAACAGATTTTCAAAAAAATTTTGAAAAACACCCCAAAAACGCATTTATTATTAACAAAATTTACTATGCTGTTGAAACAATTTCATTTTTCCTTACTTTGATTGTTTCTAATCGAATTGAAAATACCTTTTTCGAAAAGCTGAGATGTTTTTACATCAAAATACGTATCTTAAAAATTTTTTAGTTCATATTTTAGATATAGAAAAAATTCGTAAAGTTACACTGAATTAAATATGTTAAATATTAACCCGTCAAGTCCTGAATGGACAAATTTTTACTGCAGTTTTGAACGGCTGTATATTCTATAAGAACGAATTGTAAAAAATTTCAAAATAAGCATATCCAATGTAAAATTAATTGAATTTTCAGAATCTTGTGTTAGATTTTGAAAAAAAAGCTTTTCAAAAAAAATATTTTCAATTCGATTAGAAACAATTAAAGTAAGGAAAAAGGCAATTGTTTAAAAAACATAGTAAATTTATGTTAACAATAAATGCGTTTTTCGAGGGTTTTTCGAAATTTTTTTGAAAATCTGTTCCAACTAATCGATTTGTTATCGAATTTTACATAAATATAGACTTTTAGCGACATTTATCCAGCAAAAATGAGCAAATTATAGCAAATACTCGTTTTTTTTTAATTCCTTTTTTTGTCTATTTAACATGCTGTATAAAAAACTATAACAACAATATCCAAAAAAGCGGCAGCCTATTTTATTCTATAGAATATGAAGTACTGATTTTGACTATAGATATTTAATATAAATTATTTTCCGTGTTAATGTAGATTTTTGTCAATTTTGTCAGCGTTTCAAAATGGCAAAAAAGGTCAAAAATAAACGTTTTTTGGATATAACTTGACAGGATTTGATTTTACACAAAAATATTAAATGTAAAAGTTATAGATAATATTAAAACAAAACTTTTTTCTTTTAAAAATTTTTTTGCACAATCAATTCCCGACGAGTTAAATCCAAAAAAAAAACGATTTTTAATGCCGAAACATACATAAAATGGACAATTTTCGCTTATTGTCCAACAATTTGACTTTGCACTAAAATATTAAATGCAAAAGATATATAGATAACATCTAAACAAAACGTTTCCCCAATTAATATTCTCATGTACAATCAATTCTGATTATCTAAACATATAAATACGATTTTTTTACGCCTCAATACACATTATATATTGAATTTTCGCTTATTTAACATGATTCGATTTGACAGAGAATTATTAAATGCGATAGATTTAAATAATATCGGAAAAATCAATATAACATTCGAAAGATCATATAATTATAAAAATATAATCATAAGATATAAAATTACAT
>JAPYZP010001605.1:0-15918 GCA_030522985.1 Torymus sinensis | reverse complement strand
ACTTATCCTTATCTTATCGCCGTAATAAATATTAATACAAATGTTTTTCATAATTATTGTATAAGATATTTGTGGGGGTAGATATATTCTATAATATGTATTTTTTCATAACTATCAGAAAGTGTTTTGTAAATTATAGGAGTCTTACATATTATATTTATAGTACTCACGTTTCATAGAAAACTTAGTGAAAATTCTTTTTGTAACTCACCTGAAACATAAAAAAGATTTAAATTAGTAAAAATCTATTTAAAAAGGTCTATCGTATAAAAGGGATTTGTGTTCTAAAGTAACATCACATTTTATATTCTTTGTCAAACAAACAAATCTTAATTTAACAGAATATTCTAATATTTTTTAAAATAAAATAAGCTTTAAATTACAGAGTATCAAAGTCGAATGCTTATTAAAAGAAATTTCCATTTAACCACGACTTCAAAGTTTTGTTTTCGCATTATTTAATTCTTTGTACCACACATAATCAAAAAGGACAGAGAAAATAAAATTGAATCCTTCGAAGAAAGATCGATAATAATATTGTTAAGACGCGTGTAATTATTTGAAGAGCTGAATATGCAGTGCACATTACTCCCGTAAGTTCATAACACGTAATGAGAACGAAAATTGACTTTGTTCCACGTAGACTCATTTAGCATCTCATCGTACCGAGGTTGAAAGCTCAAGAGCCCCCCGGATAACGAACGCTCGCGCCGTGGCGGCAGCAGCCAGTGACACATTCGGCTGTTGCCTAGCATCCAGCGCATATACCCGCAGACAAAAGCGTGGGAGGGGATCAAGAGAGGACGGAGAACGAAAATTTCCTCGCCGTTGCATTCCGCGCTCTTCTCAGCCGCCGTCGCCGCTGCTATATGTAGCACGTTTCACTCCCTGGCAAAGTCGAAACGCATAAAGGTGACAACGAGTCAACGCTGATGCGCGGCATTATAACGACGAGAGGAGTGTCGGAGATATATATACACGCGAGCCACGGATTCCGATAAAACTCTGCGAGTCGTGCTCTTTTTTTTCTCATGCCCCGGGTAATGAAAGCAGCAGAGCTCAGCTCTTCCGAATGGGCCATAGTTTTTCAAATAGCTGCTGGCTTAGAAAAACGCGGCAGCAACCCAAAGGGAAGCGTCTGCACTGTAAAATGTTTTAGAACCATTCATAAAGCGAACATTTAATTAAAAATTCTTTTAATATAGCGCGAAAAATTCTTTTAATACCTGGGTACAAATTGAAGCACCAGGAAAAGTATAAAATAGACATCACATTTTGTATAGACAATAGGTAGCTTTTACCATTCAAAAAGTACGACACACACTTTTTTTTAATTAAACTCGATGCTATGTTATTTAAGTCATTAAAACGTTTTGTTTGAAAAAAACATAAAAATAAGCACTCCAATTATTTTTCAAAAATACCCGAGAATACATTCTATTTATATCTCGAATTTTTCTTGTTGGCACTTTCAATGTAAGTTTTTCGCGCGTGTAAGCACTGTTCATCGCCACTGTACGTTAATTGGCTTTACTTGTCGACAGCCGCACTTTGCTCCCAGGACTGTTGATAGAGTCAATCTGCACGGTGTCGCTTATTCGGCGAAATTTCATACGGCAGATGGAGAATTTCATCAACTACTTAAGTTTGTTTCTTTACTCCTAATTGGTCCGAAAGCTGGCTTAGTATATTATAAAAAATTTTACTGTCGTGTACGCATAAAAGGTTAAGCATTCCCTTTCCAAGACTTTCCAAAAACTAGTTAAGTAGGCGCAGAGAAAAGTTCAAAACTAAATTGAGTAAGTTTAGTATCTTCTTAAGAATTTCGCAACTTTCGACACCCACTTTTAAGAAACAAACTAAGTTATTACTCTGGCAAAAGTTTTTTATTCCCAAATGTAAAAGTGCAAAAGATTTCAATTTTTTATCTTTTTACCATATTATAAATAAAAACTAAGTATTTCCAAATATGAGTGGAAAAACAAATTGTCGGAAAATCAAGCAGCCTCGCATTCCTTTCGTCCGACGGCTTTTCCGGCTCGTAAAAGCAAACATCGTCAAAAATAATACGCAACCGCTTGACGCGATATACGATTTCATCCGAAAGTTTTGAGGCAAGAGCACGGATATGATATGTCACTCAAACACACACGCATCGCGCACACGCGGCTGTTATTTTGTCTTCTCTTCCGAGGGGAGAGAATCTCATTTGGCTTCGCTAGCTAGTCAGCGCGCTTTCCTCCGGGCGAAAAAAGCACGATGCTTGTAAAAGGCTCATCCGGTGCGTTCATTATGACACTGAATATCACGAGGATTTATGTGCTGCTCGAAGTCGAGGACGCGCGCGGGCTTCCAGTCCGAAGTGCTCATATATTTCTGCCAGTCGTGCGCCTTCTTGATATCGATCGCGGTACAGCAACGGCGCTACTCGTGCGATTTCTATTTGCCGTAACGATTCCTCGTGCTCGGGATCAGGCGTGAAAAATAGATTTTTCAAAGGTACGTGAGATCCGGGTTGAAAGGAGATATTTTTATACAACAGCTACCTGGATTTCAACAGATTTTTTTCCTCTCATTATTCAAATAAAGTTTTTCTTTTGTTATTTTTGGTCCAGCCAGTTGCGTTAACAATTTTCTGCTATAACGAAGGATAACGAAAAATATCCATACTTCGATTCAAACGAAAATTCTATTCTTTTTCTTTACTAATCCGATTTGCATTCATAGAAAATATTATACAGTGTCATCAATTTAATTGTAAAAATAATGTATTTATTTATATTTGATAACAATGCGATACTTGTAATGTAATCTGAAAAAATACGCTAAAAATTTAGAAGGATATAATATGTCTACAAATGTCTACTTTTGCAAAATTTTTCTATGCTACAAAGTACCTTTGTTTGGTTTTTACTTTGTGCAGAACTACTTTGCCAAATTAAAATTGAGAGAGTGTTTCCTAAAAAGTGATACTTTTAGAACCTTTGACAATTTTTTACAGGAAAATGTTACTTTTGACGTATTTTTGCATGATTTTCAAAGAAATAGTAAGAAACAAGTATAATGACGGATTCCTGGAATTTTTGAGTCTGCAAAGTTATGTATATTGAAGCACAATGAACAACTATACCCTTATTTCAGTTTATGCAATGCAAAAATAAAAATAACATAAACTTGTACCTCTAAAATATTTCTTTTAAATTTCTACTTTTTCCAACATTAATAATATCAGTTATTAGATTATAGAAAGCTCAAATGCTCGTTATATATTAACGTTTTATGAAAATAGAGAAAATCAAATAAAAGCAAATATCAACTTTACCTTTTCCGGAGTGTGTCTGATATCATAGGAGCCGCTTAGGAAAAAGCAAGACAACAGAACCGACAAAGTCGACCTACAAAATTCACAAACACCCGAAATAGTCTTGCACAGCAAAATACCAGCGATATTGAATAACATCTTGAAATTAGTTCAATAAAAAAAAACAGGACGAGAGATGAAGAAAAACCACTCGACTCCCGACACAAGAAACTAGTTCTACACAACCGAAAAAAGGGATTAAAACTCGCCAAGCCCGACTCGACTAATTCACACAGCGAATAATCGTGCAGCAGCGTGAAGAGTGACTTAACTGCCTCCAGGGAAATTAAGACTCGCGAAAGAAGCGGTCGCGCGGACTGGTCAAGTTCGGCGCAGTTCCGTCAACATCGCGGTCGCGGTATACGATGCCGAATGGCAGCCGAGGCCACGGGGACGTGAAGACTGGCCGCCAGGAAGGCGGAATCGTTTACGCGTACATACGCCGAGCTTGCGACGCGCGCACGCAACGTGTGTGTTTGTACACAACGAGGGCCGCACGCGCGCAGGAGTCGTCGACATCTGCACGTTATAATACAGACGGTTCCTTCTGCGAGCGAGTGATGTACGGGGATAAGCGCAATAAACCGAACGCCGAGGGGTTTTCACGATTACGGCTAGATAAGGCCAGCGTCATTCGGCTTGACCCGCCGCGGGGGAGGACGACCAGCCGCTAGTGCTGCGTGAGCGAAAATACGTCGAAGCGTCATCCCGCCCATAGGCCCACGCGGGTGCTATATCGCAGAGGATGAATGGGCGCCGGACACACGGCCGGGATGAAAGAGAACGGGATGAGTAGGCAATATCGCTCGTTGTGTGTATATATACGCGAGCTTACGCGCTCCGGTGGGAGCATTAGTGAATTAAAACCAAATTGTGTTTATACACCGGTGACCCGCGCACGATACGGTAATAAGTCCGGGGCGGAGGGGGAGGCTTTTAATTTCGTATAAAGAAATCGATCGCGTGTGTTCGAGCGCATCAGAATAACGATTTGTTTGAACGGAACTAATTGGCTGGGCCGACGTAAGCTATAAATGACAATGAAAGCCGGTCTATACGCGTTTTTCTGCTAATTGCCAAAGAATCTTCATTGATTAAACACTGTTTTTCATATGTACAATATTTTTTCATCTTTCGCATGTGAGATCGACAGTGCTGTTATTATGATTTGACATAAATAACGAAAAATTATTTTATAGTTATGTAAAAAATTTAGCATATCTTGAGTTGGAGAGTTAGTAGTTGGAAATTTTCGGAAACTAGCACTGAACTTGCTAATAAAACTTTTTAGTTCTTACTAAGAACTTTCTTTTCGCACATGAATTTTAATTCTGATTCCATTCACAGATTTATTCTACTTTCCAAAATTTAGAGCTTTATTGGTAAAATGAAATTATACTCTACGTTAAGTTGCTTAAAATAGTTAATAGCACTTTGCCGAAATTTTAATAACAAAAGCAATGCGTATATGTAAATAAAGAATTTGTTATCTAAACCTAATGATGGCAAGGTGGTACATGTATAATTTATACATTATATTATTCAATAAAGAATTTTTTTAATTTTATTTAATAATTACTTTCCATAACAGTAGCTTGAAAGCATTAAATTTTTAAGTTTTTAGTAAATAGACGCATACGTTGTGGAATGACAAGAATCATAGCATGCACGGAAATGACTCTTATTAAAAAAAAAAAAAAAAAAAAACAATTATTACACAAGTGAAACTTGCTTATTATTTAGTAGAAAGGATTACTTTCCATCTCAAGATTATACACAAGCGTTAAATCATTTACAATCTTAATTTGAAAATAAATGCATATTTTCTACCAAAGTAAAGCTTAATTAATATCTCTGGATTGAGGAAGACAATTAGTTTCTTTGCTGCAGCTACTTCACACATTAAACTGAAATGAAAGTGAAATCAATATTATTAAGGTGGAAGTCTCAAAGTACTTTTCCTCGTAGACCGCAGAAGATTACGGAACGGTTCGCTCCTTAATTGAAAATACAATCAGGCCAAAGTTCCAGCATTAAAGTCAAAATAAATTACTCTATTATTAGTACGGCGCAACGAGAGGCGCGCGTACACTCCCTCGGGCGCTTTATTTGAAAAGAAATTTCAAAGGCGCGTCATTGTTTGAAAGCTGAGTTTGTGCTCGCGCGCGGCTTTAAAGTACAATGTGGATTTTTCCTAACGAAAATAAGCTCCGAGACACTAGTACAGAAA
Source organism: Torymus sinensis (assembly GCA_030522985.1). Taxonomy (NCBI): domain Eukaryota; kingdom Metazoa; phylum Arthropoda; class Insecta; order Hymenoptera; family Torymidae; genus Torymus; species Torymus sinensis. The sequence goes on along the minus strand of JAPYZP010001605.1, from coordinate 10,327 downwards.
AAGAGGGAAAGAAAGAGAGAGTGTAACGCTGTCCCGTTTGTTGGAATAACGGAGTGGCAAAGTCCTAACGAAGGCCCCCCTCTCCCTTCAGGATGTCGCGCTGAGTAATCCTGATGGCTCTTTGGTATATAGCGTAATATCGGGCCAGGAAGTGACTTTATCTCGAGTCAAGCATGCGACATCCTCGTGCGATGCCGCGCGGCGGTCTCATGGACGCGTGTGCCGCAGATAAAGAAACCGCTCTCCGTTTTTCAGCAGACTGCCCAAACAAAGCACCATTGATAGTCCACTTTTTCGCCGTTTTCACACGCACACGCCTGTTTGTTTGCCTACAATTGAAAAATTCTTAGATAACTTATATCGCTGTTTGATGCGCATACATATGGATGCTAACGGCATTCGCGCTGGAAATTTCGAAGAATTTTGATAGACTTTTTGGATTTGATAAAAATTGATGCTCGTTGTTGGTGTATACTTTGTTAGATGGCGTATTTCCAAGTTGGAGCGTAATCGACAACATCCGGATCAACCATTGATTTTGTGCTGCAAGATATGGAAACGTGACTCAAGCACGAGAATTTGTCATGAATTTAATTTTATTATAACGATGATTAATTTAACTTGTCTTTGTGGAAAGAATACATAAATCAAGAATTACCAAGATTTTAACTTGATTCTCCTTCAAATCAGCGAAATAATTTGGTAAATAAGTATACTAAAAGATTGAAAATATAAACTTTATATAACAATGATTAGCCAATATAAGGAACAATATTTTAAAAACTATATATAGGATCAAGGAATATTCGTTTTTGATTTTGATTGAATTGATATACAATATCATACTACAATTACAAAATATAAATCCTGCAGCAATTTATTTATTACTTTAATTAAGAACACATCAGCACTTTTATTTTAAAATTTTTTTACGCTTTTCATATTCACCAACACTATAAATTATAAATAACTTCGCGCGCAGTTTCTTTTCTGTAACCTGGCAACCCATTACTCCCACCAATCAAATAACGAATAAATTGAAATTATAACAAATCCATAATTTTTGTAAGATAGAAAAATATAAAATAATAGCACAAACTGTAAACGTATATTTTCCAAAATGTAATGTTATTTAAAAATAATTTTCAACATATCCGATTTGTTTTCCTTTATTTTGATGTAAATTAGTTAGATAGATAAACTTACAACATAAAAAACAATTGAAAAGATATGGAGTGGGCATTATCTCATAAGAGGAAGCTCGTACGATGCATTTATCGCTAACCAAAAGTGTCGGCAAAGCAGATTACGAGCACACGAAAGTTCAGCAAAGAAACGAACCAGACGCTCTCGTAACGCTGCTGCCAAGACTAACAAGTGGTTCCATCTGTTACAAAAGCAGCGACTCCGCGCTCAGCGCGCAGCCGAGGCGAGCTGTGAGTTACAGTAAGCCAGCGGCGATCGATCCAGCAGTTATCTACTCTGCTAACTGAGCCGTTCACATTTCACAAACAAAAAACAAAACAAAAACAAAGCACACCCGCTGTAACAAAGGAATACGAAATATTCTAAGCGTTTGAAGCCTCTAGTTAATCACCATCGTCATTATCATCATCATTTGACTGACCCAGAAATCCAAATCCCCGCAAAGACGTCTCGCGCGCGCGCTTGCAAGGAAATCTCCCGACTGTGGCGAGCGAGCGGGAGGCGAGACAAAAGGGGCGCAAAAGATGGAAAATAGCGAGCACAAAAAGAAACGGAAGCGGAAAGAATGAGGATTCCTAACGAGTTGCATACAGTTTGTATACACATATACACACGCGCGCCTGCGCTACAACAGCCCTATGGTACATTATGCGCCTCGTGTGTTTTTGTTTCTGTCTGCGCAGCGACTCTCCCGCGCTCCCGTTTCATATAATACATGCAAGCTAGCATATCCAGATAAGCCTTTTCCGCGCAGCGACGGTACGCCTAATGTGCGGGGGCGGCCATTATTTCGCACGTGCTGCGAGCGCCTAAATATAGCGGGGGCGAGGGACTCGCGCGCAGCGGCACAATTCCTCCTCCTCTCGAGCTTTTTTCCAAGTCCACTCGAAAGAGAGCGCCGAGTGCGAACGATGAGTGCAGCTCACTGCACCCCTCGCTGCTCTTGTTCTATATATGCAAGCGCGCGAGCGAGCCGTCCGCTCTGCGAGAGTCTTGCACGTGGACAGACGCATTAATGTAACGCGAGGTAATTGTAGACGCGAGTTGCAACGCACGAACGTCAGAAAAAAAACGGTGCTTCGGCTGATGCAGACTGCACACGATCGATGTTTGTTTTTATGCAAAGCTTTTCTCATGCGCACTGTCCTGCTTTATAAATATTTAGCTGGCAATTTGAGAGCGTTTTTTATTGAAATAAAGTATAATTCACGGGTATTGATTATTTTAAATACTTTTGATTTTAAATTTAAATGCATGAACTTTCAAAGGGTTATTTCGGTTACAAACATATTTTTATAAAGAATGTAATTTTCAACAATTTTAATGCAAAGATAGTTTTACATGTATGTAAAAGGAAACGTGCGCCATGAATTAAATTTAACTTTCCTTTTGTTACATAAAGTGTAATTCACATATGAATTAACTCATGAAAGCGCTTGCTGCTGTATAAAGTATCATCATCCGATAACATCAATTTTTATGAAAGTGTTTTTTTTTATATATATTATACTGCGACCTATATAAGGTTACTTCAATATTGAAGAATATTAAAATAGACAGTATGTCAATGAAAAACTTACAGATTGCAGCTTATTTAGTTATCTTTCAAATTGTAAAGCATAAAAGTTAAATTTATTCGATTGATATGTAAGTGTTGTGTCTTTTGATATACACACGGAGAGAATTTTTGCGTAAAAGAAAAAAACTGTGACAATTTGGTAAACATGGAGCAACTGAAGAGGTTCGGAAAAAGGAGTGTAATATTACGGTAAAAATTACAGTAAAAGCTCGATAATTTTTATCGGACTCTCACGGTAACTTTCCTCCGTGTATGTGGTATTAATTAAATGATACTAAACATTTAAAAACCGTAAACATTTTTAGTATTATTTTAGTTTATATTTAAAATCCACATAAGGTCATTAATTGTTGATGAAATAGTAAGTGTGTAATCATGAAAAAAATAATAGGAACTAGTTTGATTAAAACGTATAAAGTATGGGATTGTCGTATTCAATAGATTAAATTACAATTGCATGCATATCATAATATGGCATAGCTACATGAAATATATATCGAATATTTAAATGTCACTTGCATAATAATGCGCATAAGTCAGTCAATGTCACAATTATATAACAATGCACACATTTGCTTTGTTTAGTCTGGAGAGTTATGACGACTGAAAAGTATCACGAAAGACAATGATTCGTGCTTTTTATTGTATTTTTACATGAGAACTTATTGTTCGAAGGTGTATATTTAAGCAATGTACATATATTTACCGATATATTAGTAATTTATTCTATTAAAAAATGAATATAAACTTAAGCACAGAATTAATAAGATATATATGTATAAACTATTTTTTCACAAAAACATATTTTTGATGTCACAGAGCAAAACTTAATTTTGTGTCTTTACAGTTTAACAGAGGCAGTTCACGAAATGATTTTCAAGAAGAGCTGGGAAAATATTGATTTTGTAATAAAGAAAAAGTCTATGCGATAAATACTATAGTGGACGATTTCGACAATGTGTCTGCATGTTATATGCAATTTCCTGGGGGGAAATTTTTCATAAATTACTTTCGGAGTAGTAAAGTAAACTTTTAGTGTGCGTTAATAATAAAAAGCCAATAAACGTGAACGAATTGTTGATAAAAAATACATACTCTATTTGCAAAAAGGGGACGAAGGGGAAAAACTTGATTTATAGACGACAAGCAAAGAAAGTGCAAAAGGGGCGGGCATAAAAAGTTACCCTAAACAGTAAGAGGAAGACAGAGGGAGCAAGCCACAAAAAGGTGTCAATCAGCGCCTAACTCGATTAATAATCCAAGGGAAGAAATAGAGATAGGGCTAGGAAATACGGCCTATGGGAAAAAGTTCTCGTACCTACCTCGGCTCTCGCACGCCCTCCCCATCACGGAATCGCCGAAGCGTATCGAAGGCTCACGTGCAGTGTGCAGGAACGCAAAGAAAAAGAGAAGAAGGAGACGGAGGGCGCGAGCGTTGTTATACTTGCCGGCGGCGGCAGCCCGATACCGTCACCCCGAAAATTCCCGCAGCTCAAGGAGGTATTACATTATGGCGCAGCACTACTCCCGCCTGGGGGAAGAGCGCAGAGGGGCCAAGGGCCGAGAAATGGGCTCTCGGAGGGTGGAGGGAAGGAAGTTGAGGGTGGGGCACCTGCGAGCTGCCCGCGCGTTGTTGGAATAGGTAAACGAGCCAGCGCGCGCGCGCAGCCACAATAAAGCGCTGCCCTCGAGGGCCGGAAAGCCACGGGGAGCGAATTGGCTCCCTCGCCTCTCCCCCCGCGTAACACACGCACGCAGCACAAGACGACTCGAGTGTGCCGAGGAATGGCCAACGTTCGTGTTGTCGAGCTTTTAGCAGGCACGACACAACCGGCCGCCCATTCCACTTTTGATGAAAATATTAGGCCAAACGTCCTCCCTTTTCAAATGTATATAAGAAAGCTGATTTACGATTGTCGCTGACAGCTGCGATTCGACTTTTTATTGCGAGGCTTTTTATTCGCCGAAGCCGCTGAGAGAGACAGAATTAAGATCACGCATACGTTGCGTATAATAGAGCGCCGTGAATGTTTATAGAACTATACTTAATGCACTAAAAATATAGTCAAAATATTAATACCCAACGATATTTGGAACAGCTTGGAGTCGTCGACTATTTTTGTGTCAACAATGCTGTATTCTTATCGAGCGGACATTTCAGATTGCCTATACGCTATTCTGAAAACGTATACATCTTAAATCCCAAAGGTATCCAATATTACACAGCTGCTATAAATATAGAGCCAACGTGCCCGCGTGTTTTATCGTAATAGCATTTATTTTTGGACGACTCTTGTGGTTTATCGTGGCGTGTTTTCAAAACAAAATGAAAGGCTTGTATTTTCATTAAATTATTCAAATGCATTATTTATTTTACTACAAGGAAAGTTCTTTTCAATTGTTTACATTAAACATTAGATACCATTAATGTCAATAAAAAGAATTGCTTAAAAAACGGTTAAGAATTTTTTTAAAACTTTACAATCTATTTAAATTCGTTGCCGAACGTACCAGAAGACCGATAACTGCATTTACTAAAGATGTGAAAAGGCTTGAAGGAACGCTGAAATTTGAGCAGCAGCGCAACCACAATGACATTCGTGAATTAAACCGGATGTATCCTTTGGTATTTCACCGCAGAAAAGGGACGAATGCCAGGTCGGGGCCAGTATAATTTCTGGAGTCCAACAAAAAAAACTGGGGCGGCAACTTCTGCAATGGGAATTCCAATCGAGCGCGCGCTTAATCCCTCGTCCATTCGGCTCTCATTTCATAATATCTCTCTCCCCCACTCTCGGCGAAACTTTGGCGTGGAATATCCGCGCGGCGGTATAGAAGAGATGAGAGATCGCTCGGGCAAGTTCTGGGCAAACGAGCGCCGTGCCCAATGAAGAGCGCTCGCGCTGCGGGGGCCAAAGGTTGGCGAACCCGCGGGTCGATCTCACGCGCGCGGAAAAGGCGAAAACTACTTGGTCGCGCATCTCCCTTGCACACCGCATGCCCGCGCGTTCCACTAGGCCGCGAGCCAACTGCAAGTGAGTCACACGCACGACCAATACACACACACAGACACTCGGCGACGGATCCCTCGCGAATGAGATCACCGCGAGCCGCAGGTTGTTACGAGAAACAAGATAACCTCGATAATAATGGACGAGGCGCGCGATGGGCATATTAGCGCGCACGGCGAGGTGGGGGCTAATACATCGGTTCATTGAAAGCGAGAGAAAAATGCAAGTGCGCGTAAGTGCGAGTACCGAGTGTGGGCAGAAGGGGTCAATGGTGCGAGCAGCGCTGCTGCAATTGCAGCCAAAGAGAGGGAATGCTAAGGCACGTCGATCAGCGCTTGAACCCTGTCACGATCGCTTAACACGATTTTATTGGGCCGCGCTGACCAGCTTACGCCGTGTTTTTCACACCAATCTCTTGTTTTTCAAGCGAAGGTCTTAGTTAGGAGAACATCAATTCTTTTCAACCAATAGAATGACACGACCTTTAATTAAACAACAATTACTCTTACCTGTATTTCGAGAAGCAGTTCCGATTTCTTCCTTCTTATGTCAATTAAAAGCTTCTGTTGTTCAGGCGTCAATTCTGAAACACAAACATTAATATCATAAGAATTTGTTTTTTTTTCATGACGTACAAATTACGTTTATATACTTAAATACAGTGATATTTAAAGAATTTATGGGTAAAACTTTCCCCAAACCAAAATCTCATTCTAAAAAGGAATCAGATATTTAAAAATATTTAAATTGCATCCTTTTGCGATTTAAATAATTTTAAAATCATTCATGACTAATGTATATTTCAACAGCCCAGTATAGCTCCCGCAGGAGTACAATCGATTCTGATTAACCCCAAGTTAAAATACCCGCATTAGCCTAAACTGGCACGGCGGGATGATGTAGGGAAATTACATGTCTCAACTCAGCGTAAAATCTGATACGGAGCCATTTTAATATCATTACTCATATATTAATAAATACAGTAGAATCCTGCATAGACTAAGTGTACTAAGAGAGATTCTATGAATACTTTTTAGACATGAAAGAGGTCAAAAAAAGATATTTTCTAAAATGAACAAAAACTCAAAATTTTTGAAATATTTTAATAAAATAGAAATTTATAATGCGTTATAACTTATAGACGGTAAGAAATATCTTATGAAAAATTAGTGTAATATCCATTAAAAATTAGTATAGAGTGATAGGGAAAAGACGGACAAACTTGCATTCTATCAAATTTTACAATCAATTATATTAATTTTTACGCGAGATTGAAATTCATGAGAAAAAAAAGCACCGAGAGGTAGATTCGAACCCTCGACCCTCCAATTACGAACTGCGCTCTTATATATCCATTCGACCACTTACATGAGTTTCGACTTGTCTATACATATGGTAGACCCTGTGTTACCGGCGACCCTTGTACCATCTAAATTACTAGGCTGTCTATTAAATTTTTAGCGTAATTTCCACTGAAAATTAAACCGTCTTATAGTAAAAATTGCTTTCTTAAATTGTTCACCACATTATCTATTAAAAATGAATCCTTACTATTCTGTATTTTAAAACTTTTTCTATTAATTTGTAATAGATAATATAATAAAAATTATTTTCTATCTGTTAAAATTTACATCTTAAATTTTTACCATATTATCAACTAAAACTTAATCCTTACTATACTAAATTTTAAACCGCTTTCTATTCATTTTTAATAGAACTCTGCTAATAATTAATGGAAGCATTTTATAAGATATTTCTTTCCATATAATATCATAGGATTGTCAGTAATATTTTTAGAAATTAGTTTAATATTGTATGAGAGTTGTATAGGTACAGGCGTCATAACAGTATTTTGACATTTCAATGACTCGTATCTCAAAAGTTTACACGATAACCTATACTTATTTCGCGGTTTTCGCGGATATTTAGAATGTACACAGAGAAAAGAAAATCTTGACATCTATAGCCAGTCATTACTTTATTAAAACGAGAAGTTAATGATTCGAAATATTTTATAATAATTATATAACTTGGGTTTTGAGATAAATACAAATATTTGATTGTAGTATGCAAAGATACCCATTTTTTCTTAATTAACTTAATTAACATTTCTTAATAATTAAATATATATTGCATAATTTTTTATAATTAAAAATAGCACATTGCACCCCTCAGTTGCACAATGTACTATTTTACTATTACAAAAATGCGGTTTAAAAATTAAGAATCCATGAATTTAATATATGAAAACAAGTCAAAGGAATCATTAGTTAACTGTTAACGAATTTGTCTAACTATAAATGAACATTCATTTGTCCGTATCCTAACTACCGTTCGTTAATAGTTAATGACGATTGTCAACAGTAACGATTTTCTTTTCTCTGTGATACACGTCGTTGATTACATATTGATTACTATTCACGTCTCTTGAAAAATCATACCATTGTATTAACCGTGTAAAATAATTATTGTCTTCTGTCCAAATAATTCGTCAATAATTATAAAGATGTTCAAAATGAATAAATAAAATTAATTCCATATACTTAATAAATAAACCAACTGTTTATCTTTTTGTTCTACGGATTTCCATTTTAGCTAAAGTTCTAAGATATTACGAAAATAAAAAGTTACTTGAAAATATAATTTTGGAAAAACCTTGTTTTCACGAAAGATTTCTGCTTCTATTTTTCTATTTACGGTTGTATATTACAAACACTCAATAGAGAAAACGAAAACATCGGACTATAAAAATGGGAATGGCACAGTTCGGCCGGAAAGCCATGCGATCGAACGATAAAGGAAACGCAAAGGCGAAGCATGCAGGACGCTGCGCCAAACACGCTCGCGCGCTCCCTCGAATAATAAAAATTCAGTTGGCCCAATCCTTCACACATGCATACATATATATACACAGCGACGTAGAGAAATTCGAGGCGAGAGAGAGAGAGAGAGAGAGAGAGAGAGAGAGAAGGAGAGGCGTGCACGTGGTCGTGGGCGTCGCTACAATGGAAAACCAATAACGGAACAGAGAGGAGACGCACTGCGGCAATCAAGCAGTCCGCGCGCTCGCCCATTATATATACGTCGCGCGCTCTCGACCTACACCCTCGAAAGTCGGAATAATATCGCTCGGAAGTCGTTGCTCGCAATTCGGACTCGCTCGCGCGCCACGCTCCACATACGCCCGTATACGCGCCGAAAGAGAGATAGAAGAGAGAAAGAGACGGATGGGGCGAAGGCTCATTACGGCCAATTTGGCAGCAGGCACTAAAAATAGCAGCCCCATCGGAAAATTAACGCCGAGGCCGGTGTGCGCACACAGCGGGCGCGCGTGATAGTGCATCGCGCCATTTAGCTGGCATAATAGGATTAGGGCGACGTCGCCATCGTCCTCGTGTATATGTACATGTGGGGTATATACGTACACGTCTATGTAAGACGGCGCGCCTGCCGGCAGGCTCGGCAGGAAGGAAGAGTAATTGTTGCTTCCAAGATACCCGGGGGTTGTAATTGGCTCTCGATGCGCACGTGCGAGGCTATTTATTGGCGATTTTATCACTCGCCGAGGAGGCGCTCCTCGCTCGCGAGAAAATTTGTCGTGCTCTGAGAGAGTAGAGCCTCCGGCAGCTACGTTAACTGCAAACTTTCAGGCATCGCGCGGAAATTATAATGAACTCGAAGATCGAGTTGCCGCGATAATCATCTGCTTAGCTCATTAAACTTTGAGACTTTTTTTTTACTGTGTCTTATCGCTCGAGGGAAAATTGCGTGCTTACGCTGCTTTGTTTTTATTTTCCATAGATTATATAATTTAGATTTCTGCTATATTGTTGTGCTAATCTGCTTTATCGTGCAATTACAAGAAAGAATGGAGTTTGGCAACCTTTTTCATATTTTTAGGTTTCTGTAAGTTATAAAAATAAAAAAGAAATTACATAAAAGTAAAGTTATTTTTTCAAATTAGTTAACGTAGTCGTAATTTTGTATTCAAGTACAATAGGTGCATTGTTTCTAACACTTAAATGGTTTCAAGTGTCTCAAGGATTATTTAATCAAGCAAGCTCAAGGCAGCAATGAAACTTCCTGAATAAAAAAAACTGCATCATACTGGAATTAATCAATTAAAAGGGCATATATTATGCGCGACTAAATAGTTGTGATTATCATGATCACCATAATGTAAGATACCTACACACGCGCAATCAAAGTAACAATTCCGTATTTTCAAATAACTGGCTGATAATTACATATTTTCTTCTTGTCTCCACATCATATCCTCGCTTAAAACAATCTTCTCTTATAAGAATGATGACGGAAATGTGAAGCCGAAATAAAACCTTCGCTGTTGGTTAAGTCCGTTTAAAAGTAGTCTTTGATTGGTCGTAGCAGACGTAAACTTTAAGGTGTCATCTGATTGGTTGAGAAACTAACCTATAAGGTAAAATGGGTAGTACTTGGACACATTTAGAGAACATTTCAAACAAACGGTGTTTTCAAAATCGATCATCGAAATTTGTTAAAACTTTTTTTA
>JAPYZP010001604.1:0-15919 GCA_030522985.1 Torymus sinensis | reverse complement strand
TATTAGATGGGATGAGGTGAATAAGAGTTCCACGAATGACGATATGCTACCTACCTTATAACCGCATGCGTTTACTACTTGTAGACTTCCCCGCTGATTGGTTGAGCTTTAAAAAACCACCAATCAGCGTGGAAGTCCACGAGTAGTAATAAACGCATACGGCATAAGGCGTACGGCATGCAATGTGGAAAGTGCAGGAATTGGCGCAGTTAATCCGCGACTCGCCGCGAGAGAGAGACGCGAGGACGAGCCCTAATAGATTTCAAAGACTACTAACTCGAACTACATCTTTCTCAGCTCTCTCTCTCTGTCTCTCCCCCCACTCTGGCGAATCAATGAAAAAACACAGTTCGCGAAGCTCGCTGCTGCTGCTGTGGTGATGTGCCAGTGAACCCGGGCCAGTAAAGAAGTGCAGTTATAGCGTTACAGCGGACCGGAAATTATGCGCGGCGCGGCTGCGGTGGCAATGAACATCATCGTCAGTAGTTTATTCATCAACTACTCCTACGACATCAACTATACGTCGGCGTCGTCGTCGGCGACGTAGCGCCTCAATCACTGGTACGCAAATAAATAAGTACCTAGCGTGCGTAAGGTAGGCACATGTGATACACTTATAAGGGCCTTTACGTATAGGTAGTAGAAAAAGTCACCAAATCCGCGAGTAGATAAGTCTGCAACAACTGTCAGAACGGCCGCCCGTGCGCGCGCGCGTGCCCGCCCGCCACATCATCTGTCCTTGATAATAAAAATAATGTAATGGTGTGTATATATTCACGAGAGAGAGAGAGAGAGAGCGAGTAGCGCGCGTCGCGCTGGTAGTGAGTGCACCGCGAGTTATAGATATAGCGTTATGTTATATACATATATATTGTTCCGCCCGCGCACTCTCTTAAGTCTTTAGTGAGCACTCGTCTCTCAGCACCTAGCGCAGCAGCGTATCATTTCCATCTGTTTCGTTTCGACGGGCAAGAGAGAGGTGCTCTCTGCTGCTGCAGGAGCTCCTTTTTCTCCTCCGTTTGCTCTCTCGCGCGCGCCAGCACACAGCGCACTGACCCCGATACACAGCAAGTGAGAAACTCTCGACTTTTTTTTGCGGGTATACACACACACTCAAATAGTATATAGCCACGAGTTCAGTTTCTTTTTTTTTTTATTTCTCTCGCGCGAGTTGGCATCTGACGATTGTTTATTATCTGCTCCGAAATGTTATCAGTCGTGAGTTGTATGTGCCTGCAGCGTCATCGTGCCGCGAGAACCTGAGTTTGCACGCGGCGGGAAGACAACAACGCATCGCACAGCCTGTGTTTACGGGAGAATATATAATTGAGGGTCATTTTCGGCGAGAGGCATAGATAATGCCTACGCAGGTACGCGATTTGAGAGCGAGAAGAGCGTATAGTTGCGCGGTGAGCTTTTCCTCGAAGTCACGGGAATACTTACAAGTGTCCGTGCGCGTCTGGTAGTCGTAAAGACATTAGAGATAGCGAGACAGTAGTTTATTTTATCGGATTAACCTTTTGTGATGTGCTAGTTTTTGAGTGCAGTGGTGACAGGTTGCCTTCTGTTTCATATTACAGGAGGTAGGAGACAACAATGCAGCTGTCAAGGCGTCTTTGAGAATCACTGGCTAGAGATAGTCGCAGGACGCAGGAGTTGTACCTGAACGATGAGTGCTGCTGCGGCTGTTACCTCTTGACAAAGCGAGACGCATTTACAACCAAGCAAACATGGCAAGAAGATCGGTTATTCTATTGCGCGGCTCTCTGCTGTTGCTCATCTTTGGATGCAGCCTGCAAGAAGCCATAGAGATATTTGATGATGGGAGGATAGAATACATGAGCAGGGAGGAAAGGGTTTCCTTGAAGTAAATAATTTTTCATAGTGTTATTTGACTTATTACTTGGTGACAAAATTGTATAATCTGGGTTCTTGTAGGCAACAAGCAAAAGAAATGTTCTTCCATGCGTACAATGCTTACATGGACAATGCCTATCCTGCTGATGAACTTATGCCATTGAGTTGTAAAGGAAGGTATCGGGGATCAGAAGCAGACCGAGGAGATATAGATTCTACTCTTGGAAAGTACGTAGTAACTGTAGATGAATGACTAATTTTAGTGCCCATAAAACATTATCTTTATTTGACGTAAATAAAATGAGTCATTAAAAGTTTCAATGCTTACATTTTAGCTTTTCTCTAACACTGGTGGATACGCTTGATACCCTAGTAGTGAGTATTTAAAAATATTACCACAAAAATGTTATTGTTATATACATTTTCATATTCATATTTCTCTTTCTATTTTAGGTGATAGGTGATTTAAAAGAATTTGAAAGAGCTGTGAAACTTGTTATTAAAGATGTTACATTTGATACAGATGTTATAGTATCCTTGTTTGAAACGAATATTCGAATGCTTGGGTATGTTGTTACTTTCAGAATTATTTTTAATATGAATGATTTCTATAATTTTTGTAATATTTTCAGAGGTCTTCTGAGTGCTCATATTTTAGCTGATTATGTAAAGCAAAAGGAAAATGCAATGCCTTGGTATAAAGGTGAACTGTTAAATTTAGCCAAAGATTTGGGTTATAGATTTTTACCTGCATTTAACACATCGACGGGAATACCGTTTGGAAGGGTAAGAAAAAGCGTGCTTACTTTGTAAAACATTTTTAACGACAATATTATAACAACAAATTTTGTTTATAGATAAATTTAAAGTATGGTATGAAAGGAGTACCTGCAGAAATGATGAGAGAAACTTGTACTGCCTGTGCTGGAAGTATGATATTGGAAATGGCTGCTCTATCAAGGCTAACAGGAGAATCAATATTTGAGGTACAATTAGTTATATAATAGATAAAACTCAAATCTGCATTTTTATTAGTACACATTCACTAAAACATAAATCTAATTTGCAGGAAAAAGCTCAAAAAGCAATGGACGTTTTATGGAAATTGAGACATCGAGGAACAGATTTAATGGGTTCAGTGCTAAACGTGAATTCTGGTGACTGGGTTCGAAGAGACTCTGGTGTTGGAGCTGGAATTGATTCCTATTATGAATATTGTTTAAAAGCTTATATTCTTCTTGGTACAAAATAATCTATCTACTTACATTTATGATGAAGTATTTTTTATACAAGTTAATAGAACTAACCAATTCAATTGTTATACAGGTGATGAAAAGTATTTAGGTCGATTTAATAAACACTATCAAGCTATTATGAAATACATTAGCCAAGGACCAATGTTGTTAGATGTTCATATGCATAGGCCAAACACAAATTCAAAGAATTTCATGGATGCTTTATTAGCTTTTTGGCCAGGAGTTCAAGTAAGACACTAATATTTTTCAATCACTTAATACTTATGTATGTAATTTACAATATATGACAAAATGTATGAATTGCTTATAGGTTCTAAAAGGTGATATTAAACCAGCAGTTGAAACACATGAAATGCTTTATCAAGTCATGCAAAGGCACAATTTTATTCCAGAAGCATTTACAACTGATTTTCAAGTAATATATAATCATTTTATCAATTCATTCGAATAATTTCTCTACCAGAGGGAGTAAGGAATATTGGACATGTAAATTGATTACCTCTGAAAAACTTCATCCTACAAGTCTAATCCAATAATACTAATATATGTATAAGCTAGATAATTAACGTTATTTTCGTGAATTAATGCATGTGCTCCATATGATGCATGGCAACAGTTTTTAATTTATACAAATAAGTTAAACTTAGTGTTATATTTGTTTTTTTTTTATTTTTAAATGCGTATAGTATTGGTTTATCAAAAGCCCGTCAAATTATTACTAGAACAATTTTATAGAGGATCAAGAACATAGTACCAAAGCCGTCTCCTTTCTTTTTAAGGGCGAGTATTAAACATCTTAATTCTTAGGTACATTGGGGCCATCATCCATTGCGTCCTGAGTTCTTAGAATCGACCTACTTTTTGTATAAAGCAACAGGAGATCACTATTATTTAGGCGTCGGTCGAAAAGTCCTCAAGAGTCTGCAGACGTACGCCAGAGTGTCGTGTGGATTCGCCGCTGTCTCTGACGTCCGGACAAACAAGCACGACGACACTATGGACAGTTTCGTACTCTCGGAAACCTTCAAGTATTTATATTTATTATTTGCCGATCCGAATGACTTGATACTGGATTTAGACGAATACGTATTTACCACGGAGGGTCATTTGTTGCCGTTATCTCTGGCCTCTGTGAAAACTAACATAACGGTGGTAAGATTTCGCATATAGTCTCTACTTCGTTTTGCAGGCGGCGAATCCTGAAATAGTTAAAAAAAAACACATAATTATTATTCGAACAGGATTTTGAGAGAGAAAAGGTGCACGTCGATGAAACGGATCGCACGTGCCCGAACAGCGTACATCTGTTCCCGGCGACGGTGAGGCAGCCGCTGCGCAACATGGTTGAAGATGTGTGCCCCAAACGCCTCGTGAAGAAGAGACTGAGCGCCTCGCTATTCCAGCCGAGCAATCTCGAACATTCGAAGATGTTGAGCGACATGGGCATCACCATTCTAACGTTGGGTGACGGTAGCTTTCAGCTTCTGCACACCTTTTCCAACGCCAAGACGCCCCAGGACGCAGAGGAGGGTCTGCTGTTCATGCAAGAAATGGTTGAGCTGAGCAAAGTACAGACTCAACAAACGGAAACGAAACCGGTGCTGGTTACCTTCCTCAAACCCAACACGCAGCCGCCTCAAAAGGTCACTTTGCTTGCCGGTCCAGCGCACTTCGGTGCTGACCTCAGGAGCGAAAAGATATCAGGAAAAGTGGTGCTGGCACGTCCGTCTCTGGCATGTGAGGATATCAACTATGCCGATTTGCTGAAGGGCATGATTGTCATTGTTGATAGAGGCAACTGTATGTTCGTCGATAAGGTATAATCAAGATTTTATTTTTGCTCTTTCTTTTATTCACTTATAAGTGCATACTTTTAGAAGATATAGGCAATCTAATTGAAGTCACTTTAAAATGAATTCTATATTTGGATATTCTATTTCAGGCTCGAAGAATACAAAAGGCTGGTGCTATAGCTGGAATAGTACTAGATAATGTACCTTCATCCAGTGTTCACAATTCTCCTATGTTTGCCATGTCCGGTGATGGTAAACAAGTTGACGACGTTACTATTCCTTTTGTATTTTTATTCAGCGTAGAAGCTAGTCAATTACTCCAAGCCATTATTTCAACTCATGGCTCATTAATTGTTACTATAGGTAATTTCTTATCCAGGCCAAAGTAATATTCTTTACAATCACCTTTATATATATAATTTTAAAAATTACTGTTAATTTTTGTAGGAGGTACGGTCCCTAAAGATGAAGCTCAATTAAAAGCTCCCACAGACATGTCAATGTTTGAAAGACTAAAAGGCACTCTCAAAGAAATTTTGAGCCGACAATTATCATCTCAGGTTTGTATGATTTGGTGCTTAACTATAATATTGATAGAAGGTTTGACCATTTGGATTGTGTCCATTATCAAAAGAGCACCATTTGTGACCCCTTGAAGAGATTTGTTTGAAAGCTTTAGGAAATTTTTGGAAACTATTTTAAGTAGATGCATATTTAATTTAATATTTACGTATGAATGCGTACGCTTTGCGATCGAACAAATTTTTGTTTGTATTTTTATATTCTTAGTAAATATTTGTATGTACATAAAAAATATTTTGTAAAATACATCGACCTTACTCGTAGAATAAGTTGTAACAATAATATAGAATACTTTTAAAAGTATATGAAATGAATATGTTTTTGCATGAATATTGCATTTTGCTTTAGTGAAATCTGCGTGTTGTATCAATGCTTGTACTGAAGTACGATAAAAAAAGTTTTTTATGGCCCTTTAAGCAATGAATAGAATTTATTTTTTGTTAGAATAGCACTTTGATTTTGTGATTCTGTTTGAACAATTTTAATAAAATGAAGAAACGATGGCAATTTTTCTTTTTTTCATACAGAATCTTCCATCACCTGGAATCTTATCCGATGTAGCTGCCAAAATTTCAAGGTCTGATCAAAAGCAACTAAGCATTGCTCATCTACAAGCATTTATCATGGGTAGTCCGCCAAATCATTTGATAAAAGTGAACATTAATTCTAATGTGCATAAAGCCAATTTTGAAGTACAGGCAAATACGCGTGATAACGAAACGAACTGGATGTTGATGAAAAAAATGATCGTCAATGAGTTGTTTGGAATCAAACTCAACTTAGGTTTTTTGATACAGGGTGATGGTATTTCGGAACTTTACTCGTTGATAATGAGCAAAAGAGGCGTAGACGAAGAGGCAATAACGAATGCAAGTTTGTCGGAGAAAATTTTGTGGTTTTTAAATGAACTAAGTGAAATTAAGCCTGATCCATCAGTTATTACGCTTTATCTAGATTTATATCCAGAAGTGAATAAACAATATTTTCTTTCCTATCTATTTCGAAGCACAGCATTTCACATAAAAAAGTATCCTGATTTAAATTCGACTAGTACGCCATCCGAAGGGCTTTACGAATTATTCTTAACGCAAAAGATATTTGATACGTTCACGACTCAAAGCAACGTTATGCCCGTTGAATTTAAAAAATTTATGAAAAAATATTTGCCTATTATCATTCGATACATTACTGACGCGAGCTTGAACACCACGTCGAAGGAGTATAAGGAAGATAATATCTTTTCTGTAAATGAACTTATTGGTACGGGCTCTTTCCACGCGCTCATTAATCCAAGCAAAATCTTCGATGATGAGCAACCGGTTTCCGAAAAGAAAACTGCTGAAATTTCGGAAAAGAAGAAAGGTGCGATATATCTTGAAGTGGCGACGCCACCAGAAGCCGTCGAGGATAAAAATAAGTCTATGCCAAAAACAGAAGCTGATGATGTTGAAAATACTGTAGATAAGAAGACAAAAACTGTTGATGAAAAAAATAATGTGCAACATACTTCTAAAAGGACTAAGGGTGATGAGACGGAAGATTTTAATGAATCGGTCGGTTTGAAAGAGAAGAAGGAAGAGATGAATGATGAATTAGTGCCTAATACCCCAGTTAAAGACTTAAAACATTCAAATAGTGTTAATAATAATGAAATTCTATCGAAAAAGAAAGAAGCAAGTGTTTCCGAAAGGAAACCTACTACTAATGATCCTCAAACTGTCAGCAGTAAACGTGAAAGGACACCTGTTCATGATGATTTATAGTAAAAATTTTATTTATATTGCAATTATCACTTGTTTTATCAAAGCAAAAGAAATATTTTTTCAAGATTGAACTACTACTACCCTCGCATTGACGATGTTTTTAGATATAACTTTTAAACTGTGATTTCATCTCAGTGAAACAAGTTTATTCTAAAATCTGTATTCAGGCAGGGTTTTGAAATAAATAAGTTGACGATAATTTTATGAACAGTGTAAAAATAAATCAATAAGTGTATACATACATGCAAATAGATGTGAATTGATTAGTTTTTTTTTCATCTTATAAAAACTTTAAAAGAATGTCTTTTATAAAAACTAATAAGTTTTTTTAATCTTTGATGTAGATAAGAATTTACTTATTATAAGCTTATTAACAATCTAATGAATTGATAAAAAAGTATAAATATGGATGTTCTTAAAAATCAATGTACAGTTTTAAGACAATAGGAAATAGGTATACATGCCTGTAAATTGAGAGTTTCTATATTAAAATAACAGCATTACTACTAGATTGTAAATACTTGTAGTAATTATCATTTCATAAGGTTTTTGTACAGTTATTTTTCTATGCTCTAACAAATTTTATTGTATTATTATTTCCAAGCTGTTATTTTGTCAAACCACATATACTAAACAAAGTTATTCAATAATAAAATTAAGATAATGTAAATAGGATATTTGTAAATTGTGAAAACATCAATCACATTTGCCAAAAATTGTTAATATATGTATGTATACTTTATAAGATATGTGTAATTGCTTTATTATGTAAAATGAATAACTGTACATACCATATAAATGTCTCAGTCAGATGTCGTTAATTGTAAAATAATGTTTAATACAATGTATGACATTTTGGTATGGAAACGAAAAATGCTGTGAAATAAAGTCTGTTATGTAAATTTAAACTTTGTATGAAGATATATATCATTTACAGTTTTGCAACATAGCAGTTTTATAGTTAAAAAAAATCTATTACTATTTTAAAATTAGAAAAAAATATCTAAAATTTTTACAAAAACAAATTTTGTAATACAATAATTATATTTATTTTTTATCATAAATACATTTTATGTTGTTAATCCCAAGAAAACTTTTTAAAACTTTTATATTTGTGAGTGAAAAGAATATAATGATACAAAATTCAATGAAATAGTGTAAGTAAATAAATTAAAAATTATTAGGTAATTATAGTAGCGGCAAAATTTATTATTAAAAAATTTATTATTTCAAAGTTTAGTTTTTACAATGAATGTATCTTTAATATACAGAAAATAAAATAGTATTCACGATGTACTTCTAGGTTTTAATTCATCATAACAAGATCTAAGGAATATATAATTTTTCTTCATAGGATTATAAAACTCGTAACCCTGTAAAAATTAATAATATTTAATTGATAAATTAATCAGAAATAAAAATTAAAAAAAAAGGTAAAATTGAAATAAAAGGTAATCAAACATACTTTAGACCAATCATAAGCAACTGCATAGGCAAAGATTTGACCATTGTGGTTGAAGCAGCAGCGAGTAATAGGGTGTTCCATGGGCTCTGAAGGTTTGAGTTTTGTACGAGCATCTTTATCCCAGAAACTGAATGTACCATCACTTCCTACAGTTGCTAAGGTCCCATGAACTGGATGGAATGCAATATCATTTACCTAAAAAGAGAAATAAAAATATTAGTTGTAATTAAAATATTTTGATATTGGAAATTTTAGAATAAACTTCAGAACATACAGCATAAATATCTTGGTAACCATTTGGTGCTCCATTGGAACGATGGCATTTAAATGTGAAGTTATCTTTAGGATTTGTAGTATTGACATATTGGATAGCAACACGGCCCTCTACACTTCCTGCAGCATACCCAACTGGTATTTTTTTCTTATCCCTAAAAATGGCGACACATCTATGTTGATATTTCAATGGTGAATCAATTCTTTTGTACTCCTGTGGAGTTCCTTCTAATTGATAAACTATTATTCCCCGTCCTGCAGTCACCACAACAGCCATAGGATAATCCTAAGAATGAATAAGATTAATTGTAAATTTGATTAAAATTGAATTGTTTTATTTTCTTGATATTGAGAATACATACCACATCTGCACAATAGCAGCGCTCAGGCAAATTAATTGTTAACATTGGATTAGGAGTTCGAGTATCCCAAAACTGTAAGTATAAGATTAGGAATTAATATTTTATTTAAAAAGCTATAACAAATTACATTAAATTGAATATTTTCTTATATTGATTATATTACCTTTAATGTTTTGTCCCATGATCCTGTCATTAAGCATGAGTAATTAGAGCCTTTAACCCAATGGCAAGTTTTTATCGGAGCATCGTGTGCTGCTACTTGAATTGCTTGATTAGAGGCTAAATCCCAGCATTTTACCATTTTATCACATGATGCCATAAATACTTTTGTTCCGTCCTAAAATTATTTATTATTTATTATAAATTACATACATTTAGTAAATATAACAAATTAATTGAATTTTCCCTTAATCAAATTTGGAAAGAGTTTAATAAAATTATAAAATAAACACTAACATCACTCCAACACACATCCAAAATCGGTCCAGTCATGCTCTGCATTGATTTTGGAACAGTTTTTCCCGATTGTTCCACTTCCCAACATCTCACACTGCAATCCCATGATCCAGCTACTAGGAAATTTTGTGGAATTGTAGCTGGACTGAAGGCCAAACTTGATATGGAGTCATCAGGCGGTGAGACCACTTCAAAATCCTTCATAGGATTTGCAGTCGCTGAAGTTGTTGTAGCTAAAGCTGTGCTTTGATTGAACATTTTTCAAGAATTTTCGTTATCTGAAAAGTGTTTTTTATATTAAATATTGTGACAAATTTTACCTCGTGCATTCATATTTAAAACTAAATCAAAAGAACGAAACTTAAATAGAACATGTCTCTCAACAGAATGATAACAGTTGAAACCCTTTCTCACCTTTCAGATCTGATTTAATGAGTAGTATATTCAATAATGCAAACACCTGCACTTCATTTTCGCCTCACCTGCTAATAGGTGCGACGTTCGCTCAGCAATAAATACTTAAAACTACCTATTTGATTACAAAAATACACATGAAAGCGAGACGTCTCACTTTGGAGGTTATAGTGATTGAACGCGTTCCGAGTTTCTAAGTAGTGCGACTCCGCGTGCAACCGGCGTTTGCGCAAACGCTAGCGCCCACTCTCGAAGGTAAATATCAACAATAGTCCAAATATCGCTAATAATTCTTTATAAACTTTTACACCGCCGTCGAGTATTCGAGAACCGGCTGTTAACACCGGGTAAGTTGTTTCGCTGTAAAAAACGTAGATTTCTCTCGTGCACTTTCCCGCGTTTAGGTTTCTGCTGCGTTTTTCTGCTCCAATCGCACACGCATGAGACTCCGATTATTCGAGTGTGTGTGTATGTGCCGCTCTCCCACAATTCCCACAATATACCTAAGCAATACGTATAGGTATATGCTCGCATGCACGGAGTCACGTATACAACATCCCTACCTCTCGCATGCGCGCGCAGAGCCTGGCTATCAGGCAAGACGAAGAAGTCAACGTCATCATCAAACAGTCCGCAGGATCTCAGCGGCGCGCGCGCATATATATAGCACGAGAAAGCTCCAAACACACTCGATCGCAGGACTTTGCGGTCATTGACAGACGAACTGTGCATATATCCTGCGCGCATTGTTGTTGTTTTTGCTTTACTTTCAATTGTCGCGCTACTTGCGCGAATGAGGCGTTGTTGCGCTTTCTACTCGCAGCCGATGCCAGCGGTGCTGACGTTTTCCGTGACAAGTGGATGATTGTTTTGGAGGAGGAGTCAATTGCCAGACCTGCCTTTTAACTTTCCACGTTGGATAGTTTATTTTTTCTATTACGCGCTCTTCGATTTTGATGATAAGGAATTTCGCTCCGTTAGGTTTTTCGTATAATTTTTTACAATGAAGGCGATTATACTCATTGGAGGCCCTTCCAAAGGTAAATATATCCTTATCAGCAAACTCTTACATCATGCATAGATTTTGGAACAGTGTTTTGAGTGAACGTATCAATGGTTTGTTTTAGGGACTAGATTCCGGCCTTTGTCTTTGGACATTCCAAAGCCATTGTTTCCCATTGCTGGCCTGCCTATGATTCAGCATCATGTCGAAGCATGTAAAAAGATTCAGCGTGTATCTGAAGTTCTAATTATCGGCTCCTACAATGCTGCAGATATACAACCATTTGCTGATGAGATGTCTCGTAACAATGGCCTAGTTATTAGATATCTGCAAGAATTCACTCCGTTAGGTACAGCTGGAGCAATGTACCATTTTAGGGATCAAATAAGGGTGGGTGGAGAAGACAGTTTCTTTGTCTTCAATGGTGATGTTTGTGCTGACTTTCCATTAGAAGATCTATTGCAATATCACAAAAGTAGACGTGCACTATTGACAATAATGGCAACAGAAGCAACAAGAGAACAATCTTTGAATTATGGTTGTCTGGTTCTCAATAATGAAGGTTGCGTTGCCCACTATGTAGAAAAGCCTTCCACATTTGTGTCAACACTCATAAGCTGCGGCGTTTATGTGGCATCAAATGAAATTTTCCAAACAATGGCAGATGTATTTTATTGTGAACGGCCTCAAGAAAAACAAACGTATGTAATTTTTCTACTTTATGCAACTCTATTAGCTAAATTTCATAATGCATAAGAATAATGACCTCTTTTCTTTATTTATAGAATTGCTAATGGCTATGGCAAAGACTCTGCTTACATATCATTGGAACAAGATATCATGCCAAAATTGATAAACAATCAAAAGTTGTTTGCATTGCCAGTAAAAAATTGGTGGTCCCAGGTAAAGACTGCAGGGTCTGCCATTTATGTTAACCGTCACTATTTGGCTCTGTATAGGCAACACAGGCCAGAGCGTTTAGCATCAGAATCGACCAGCAAATGTCAAATAATCGATGATGTTTATATTCATCCATCGGCATCAATTCATTCTACTGCTGTGGTGAGTATTTTTTGTTATTGCTTTAACTTGTAACATTCAAACAATATATTATCAACTTGATGACTAATATTGAACTACTATAATTTACACTATTATGGTGTTATAAATTCCTATGCATATTTATTACAATTACAGTTGTTTCATAAAAATTGGCGTCTTTAAATATTTTTTGAAATGATTTTGAATTTAGTTTGAATCTTCTTTTCTGTATATCAAAAAAAGTTGAAAAAAATAAGCTCGATAAGGCCGCGATTATGACACTAACTATATACAATATTTTCCAACTGAACTTTCTTGTATCTCCGATACTAACGTGTCATTTCGATAAGAGAACTCTCGAAAGCATATATTTTACACATAATAATATGTCCGATAACATGCCCGCAATTTAATGTAAATTATACAATCATTCAAAGTATTATCCGCTTTATTAACCGATTTAGTACAAAATTATCACCAAGTGCAACATATCCGTCTTTATCATTATTGCATTATAATCTTCCCGAATCCCAAGAAAAATAAATCGCGCACATCTATCTTTTCTCCCACAATTAATAAAAAAAAAAATAAATTTACAGTTGGGACCAAACGTGAGCATAGGCGCAAACGTGACGATCGGCGCGGGCGTGCGCATACGCGAGACGATAGTGATGGAAAACGCCACGATCCAGGCGCACTCGATCGTCCTCTACAGCATCGTCGGCAAGGACAGCAGAGTCGGCGAGTGGGCGCGCGTCGAAGGGACGCCCTGCGATCCCAACCCCGACAAGCCCTTCGCCAAGATGGAGAACCAGCCGCTGTTCAACATTTACGGACAGCTCAATCCGTCCGCCACGATTCTCGGTAATTGTCGTTGATATTTTTTTAATTTTTAAGTTTCAACAGGTTTGGGGTGGCATTTTCTCTTTGTTGGGGAAAATTTTGACGATGTGGGCAAGAAAACAGCAATAAAAAAATAATATTAATTTATGCGTTGATTGAGATGTAACACTGAGTATGTTGACATCTTTACAATATCTATAATTTTATTATTCTGTAAATTTTTCTCGTTTTATTTAATTTGATAAAAATTCCTGCTTACACGGGATTAATACTTTACTAGCTAATCTAGGTTTATTCTCACGGACTTTACATTCCTTTTAAGCACTGACTCATTGTCTGTAAATAGAAGATAAGGCATATCTTTAACAGCGACTTAGAAGGTTTCAAGTTTTATTTTGGCTATAAATTTAAATATACATAAAATATATAAGTTTTTTCGATCTTGTATTTTTCTTAGTATATAAATTAGTTTATTAGAGACATTAATTTACTTTTGTTCTATATATGATAAATTTTACTTTTCTAGGATCCTGCGTGACTTTGGCATCGGAAAAAATACTTCTGAACTCGATTATCTTGCCGCACAAAGAGTTGACTAGGGATTTTAAGAACGAAATCGTCTTGTAAAGATGTATATATGTATATAAGAAAAACCGATAATTACTAAACTGTTCATTACTCTAAAGTCTGGGGAAAAAAAATAAATCATTGTACAACTCGTATTGTTTGTTACGATGCGAACTCTCGAAATCGATGTCGCAACAACCATAATAAGGTTTTAACGTTGTTACGTATATATAAATTTTCTACAAATAAAAAACGTGGAGGTCTGGTATGTACAATTACGGCGCGCGAGTGAGTATAAATACCGGAGTAACAATTACGATACATACAAACCAGTTATTATTAATTTTAGAAGTTTGTTAAGTTTTTTTAATTTTAAAAAGAAAGAAAACGAATACGCATAATTGCATAAACACAGGGCTGTAAAAATACGGCCGAACTGCTTCTTGGGCAATAATTTTACGAAAAAAAAAACGTGTGCATAAACTGCACATAGTCGCTCAAAGTTTAATTGTTTATATAAATATATATGTAATTTAATATATAACACAAACATTTATAGTGCAGTAAGGTTTCTATGAGCCATAAAGTCTTCAACTTTTTCCAAAACGTCAATTGCAATAAGATTTAACAAAAATCGACTAACGTACATACATTTACTAATTTTAGCTTAATTCGATCCTTTATTTTTTACGAACGATTGTACACGCAGCAATTTATTTGTAATTTTTTCAACAAATCAAGCGCTGTTTTAGAAACTTTTGTACATACAAAAAAAACAAAAAAATAAATGAATTTATTTAAAAATCTCTTGCTATATTACATTAATTTCAATTCGTCTCTTGTACCCATAGCGTATTATGCATAAACTTATATATACAAAATTTCAAAGGACAATTCCTTTTTCTCTCCTTCACTGTATTTCCACTCTCTGATAACTATATTAAAAAATATGCGCGAAACGTGTTCGAACACCACCCAACACACACACACACTGGTGCATTGTCAAAGGCGACTATCGTTTTGTCCAAACGACCAATATAACGCGCGCGCGCTCGGCGCGCATTCTTCGGATACTACTCTCTCTCTCTCTTTCTGCGGCGGCAAAATAAAACAATAACCATTCAAAGTCTCTCTCTCTCTCCCTCTCTGCGGGCGACACACACACAGAGAGTCGTCGATTATAAAGAGCCTCGGAGAGAACAACTTCCACGACTTCATTCCGGCTTTATCAATGAATCATCGCAGCTTGCGCGCCTGGACCTGCACGTGGGAAACAAAACTCACGCGCGGAATCTTTGCATCTGTCATCCTTCTTATACCTACTATATACCCAAAACGTCGCGGCGATCCATTATCGCTACTATACCCTCACACATATACATATACACTCACGAATATAACCCGCGGGCGCGCGCGTAAACATCGTCGGAAAAAATTTCGAAAAAGGAAGACCTCGCGCGCGAGAGGAAGAAGAAAAAAGGAAGAACACCGCGCATATGCTTCCCTCCCTCTCCTCCAAAGTATCCGGAATTCGAATAAGAAAAAGCCAACATCTCGCAGACACACACACAGGCGGCGGCGGCGGACGGGAGAGAGAAAAGGCGGAATATAAAAAGGAGCTGAGAGAGAGAGAGGGAGAGAGAGAAATTGTCGCGCGCGAGAGATGAGCGGCCGATTTACCGTAAGGGATCGAGCGCTCTCTCTCTCGCGCGCGCATAGTCTACTCTCGCTATAGTCGCGGCGGCTGCGGCGGCGGCGGCGCATTCCTCCGTGAGAGCCGCGCAGCGTCTCAGTGGTGGTATGGTGGTTGGTTGTGCGGCGAGATCGGTCGGCTCCTCAGTCTCGCGAGCGCGCGCTCTGTGTGCGTATATATATATACACACATAAGGCTTCGTCCTCTCTCCATATATATATATACATGCGAAAAATATACGCGTGTGCGTGCATGCGTATATATACAGACACAGATACCAGCAGCTTTTCCCCTTCGGCGCGAGTAGGGGGGAAAATTTTCAAGGGAGGATATATACGCTCTGTGTGTGTGTATGTATAGTGTACAGTGTATATAATACGAGAGAAGGAGAGAGAGAGAGGGAGGGAGAGAGAGCCTGGCGGCGGTGCGAGTGGCATATACCGAGCGCGGCGGGATTCCTGACATTCCACGGCCGTCGCTCGCCGAGGAGAAGAAGAAGAAGGTACACGAGCGGCGACGACGACGACTCCGCGGGAGTGAGAACACTCGAG
>JAPYZP010001603.1:0-16261 GCA_030522985.1 Torymus sinensis | reverse complement strand
AATTATGTTTGGCTAGATAAATTTGAATAATTTAATTAAAGAAAATCAGATATGCAGAAAGAACGAAATTTTATATTAAAATATACATTCGAAAAAATTGTTTGATGTAATTTATCAATTCTCTTTGAGAAAGCATTCTGCTAAAGCAGTGAGCAGCGGTTTTTACTTTTATATTTTAAAATATGAACAATGGTGACGATTTTATTTTATACTACTATGTGGGTAAAATTCTGTTTTACGACCGCAGAATAAGGCGTAAAAATGTAGTTTATATTCAGTGCACGGAAAAAACCTTCTTTATTTATTGTTACGTATGGATACACGTACGAATATAGAAGAACGAAATAAGCAAGGCGTCCGATTACAGTATGTCGCCGATTAGCAGAAAGTCAAGCGGTGGCGGCCGGGGCTAGGATGATAGCGTTTCTGACTCACGAGTCGGCGGCTCTGGTTCGATCCCAGGGTCCGTCACTTTTTATTATTAAATAGGCAGTAATTTTTTTAAATAAGCTGATCTTTTAAATCTTGTTAGCGTATTCAGAACTTCGTAAATGAAATGATTTCATACACAATTTCCGATCTGTTAATCTGTTATGAAAAATTCAAGGAAAATTAAATATTCGACAAATTTGAAAAATATTTCCGCGATTTCCAATCTTAACTACTCATAAATATTTGCATGCCTCCATTTACTGTATACATCAAAATATGGTTTGAAGTTCGGCCAGCTATTATATACATACATCCACTAACATTTCTTGGTCAATAATTTAGAATGACGTAATATCATGGCATATGTCAGGTTTCTCATGAACGACAAGCTAGAACGCAATGCTCTCGACAGGAGACGCTCAGACGGTCAAGCGGACATATATTCATAGCCACCATTGCATCAAGAATTTCGCATTGTAATGTAGTCTACACAGGCTTAATCTGGTAACCAGATATTCGCAAAAACCATCACATTGCTTGTATATATTGTTTCAATCATATTTTTTACTCGCAAAGAAAGGTACCATAAATATAAAATTGCTGCAGAATCGAATCTCATGAAAAACTCAAGCTCGTGAGAAAGGGAGAACTTTTTATTTGGAAACTACCGTACGTGTTATTGGCTCTTTGTACTCGTCTGGAAAATACCTCGACTTTTTTGGTCCAAACTTTCTCTGAAAGATAGAAATAGGAGTATAGATATATGTGTGCGGTAAGAAAGGACCAAACTATGTGAGAAAAAAGAGAGAAAAACGAGTGAGAGAGAGAGAGAGAGAGAGAGAGGGAGGGGAGCACAAGCTGTCATTATTTATAGTTCTCTTACAGTTAGTGTGAAATAATATTGTAAATTCAAGCGTTGAAATGAAACTTCATATTCTATTACAATAATTTTTTTTATACGTCATTTTTTATGTGGATATAATCTTTTGGAACTTAGATTAATCTGACCGAACCGTGGGGCTACTGAATAAAACTATTGTTCTATTAAACTTCAGAGTACAGGTGTTTCGGAAAATGGTATCTTATATCATTGATTGACGACGTGTGAAGTACCGCTCATCGGTTGAGCCAGTGTAATGGCTTTCCGATTTTCTAGGGATTAAACCTATAGAATTTTCTTTCAGTGTATAAACAGATTAAGAATTCGGGGTAAAAATTTCACTTTGACATAAACCAAAGCAAATACATTTTGTAATCATATCATACGTAGAGTTTACAACTTATTGCTTCCTCCTAGACGAAGCTTTGCTACATTAAAAAAAAATTTCTGAAAACAAGTTATAAAAGTTGATAGTAAAATTTGACTCGTAATACGCTATTTAAAAAAAAATGTCCGTATCGATGTGTGTACGTTTTTTCGATTTTTCTTACAGGATTGGGGTCAATATCCTATTTTGTTGAAATCGATTTGCTATTTTTTATCGCAATTTTTATATTTTCCCAATTTAAATCCGATATTGTTTATATATTAAGTTATTGGCGAAAACATCATATTTTTGCTTCCTCCTAGAGGAAGCTTTGTAATAGTAATTTTTTGAGTTGTTGTAAAAACATGTTATAATTGTTTTTCGAATCTGTTAGGAATCAAAATACATGATTTTTGAAAAATGTTTGTATGGATGTTGTGCGTGCGTGCGTGCGTGCGTGCGTGCGTGCGTGCGTGCGTGCGTGCGTGCGCGAGCGCGCGTGTGTGTGTATGTGTGTGTGTGTGCATGTGCATGTGTGTGTGTGTGTGTGTGCTCAGCTTCTGCTCGATCGATTTTAACCAGACAGGTCTCATTTTTTTTTGTGTGTGATGGCGGGTCAAGAATCCGTTTTTTTATTCACCGATTCGCCGTTTTTGTTTTATTTCGATTTTCTCAAAATTGATTTTGGCTTTTTTTTAATGATAGAATCAAGATATTTTAATCGGATAAATGTCATACGACAGAGCATTAAAATACCTATATTTTCTAAAAAAAAATTGTCTAACTATCACGGTTCTTTTGTTATTAACAAAAACGTTTTTTTTTTAAAGATCATAACTCCTAAACTAAACGGTCAATTTTTTTGATGAAAATCATCATAATGCAGAATATAAATAACTATAACTTGTAAAAATTTGAATCCATTTTGTCGACTAGTTTTTGAGAAAAAAATTTAAATATGATAAACTGAGTTTTGTATGTCCAACGATTACGGGAACAAAATTGACTTTATCGCTTCGAAATTCCTTGTAGAGGTAGATTTTGGATAGCTCTTGGTCGAGTTCTTTGGGTAAAATGATTGGTCCAGAAATTTCAGAAATATTTAAGGTTCAAATTTTGTTAACCTTTTTTTCAAATCGTAATTTCTCGAGAACAGCTCGATGGATCAGCAATGCGCAATTCTTTGGTTTTTTATTGAGGTTATTTTACAGCTTATTTTAAACAGGTTAGCTATTATTTGGCAGCAGTTTTTTTAGTTTAATCGGTAAGGCATATGCTGCCGTAAACAAATATCGGTTCACAAATGTCAAGATCTATCTCTACAGAAACTGGAATCTGAAAATTTTATTTTCAAAATATAAAAGGTCATAGAAGATAATTATAGGGTGCATATAAAGAAAAGTTAAAGATAAAAAAATAAAACTAAAATGTCTCAAAAAATAAATTTCTTAAATAGTTTGAAATGGCTTACAACTATGCAAAATTAAATAAAATACAATAGTTTTTCTGTTACCCATTAGTTGCGAAAGACTGAACATGAACACTTAAAGAAGAATAGTGAAAAGCTGTTTGTAATAATTGAACCACAGATTTGATCATTTCATAAATTTCACTCTAAACTATTAAATCTTTTAACTAGACTTCCTATAGCACTATGATAATGAAATTCAACATATTCAAAATCGAATCAAAGTTCATACATATTTATTTAATATTTTTTAATATATCCAGTATTAGATCTTTGAGGTCATAATATTGCTTTTCATATCTACAGATTGTCATCTTGATCAATCAAATATTTTGCAGACATACTTGAAGGTTCAATCTTTGAAGAACTTGCTCTTATACTTGAATTTCTTGCCACAGCTGTTCCAGACTAACAAGAAAAGTTCTTTATCTTGAAACTATGAATTTTCGAGGAGCTCACGAGAGATATTACTCTGAATCAAATGAAAATCCATTATTATAATTTGTCTTAGTAAAGAAGAATTAGGTTGATGCGATACATGGAATCAGTTTTTGAAAAGAATTAAGTGGAAATATTAATTACAGAATTATATACCTACACTGAAATAAACGTTTGAAGGAGTTTCAATATTTTGGTATTAGTCTATAAATCCGAATTGGGGGCTATGAAAATAAATTACCAATTCTGTGTTTTATCTTTTGATACTAGAAATCTCCTTACCTCTACAACCTTGATCAAAATCCATAAACCGGAGATTGCACGTATACCGAGTAAGTCATTTTCTTAGTTCTATCTGCACTTAAGCTGTTTCGTATTACCGACCTCAATCGAAGACTTAACTTAATCACAAGTGCTTAAGTTACATTCCCGTATTATTCTACAGAGTTATGCAATCAATAGTGTGTTTAGTTTTATAGGTTCTAATATAATAGCGTAAAATGAAGAGAATTCTATAAAATTCAACTAATAATTGCAATTATAATGATAATTAAAACTTTCGACTAAAAAACTACAATAATTTACAGATCAAAAAAGTTTTGAACAAAAACTTATAAATACACTAATTTAATTGGAAGTGTTTTGTCTAACATAAAACTTGTATCTAATACACTTACCTATACATGCTGAGGACAATATCTATCATGATTTTTCATAACTGATTCTTTCAATTATTTTAAACAACAAACCATTTGCCACATAAATCATTTCTGCTATTATTATTGTTTATGCGACGGCGACTAAAATATGTAATGTAGATCTCTTTTCTGATATATTGATTTTTACATAAATGTTAAAAAGATACATGAGTTATAAATATCACATTTTTTATAGTATATAAATATGCGAGGTGCTTTAATTTTACTTACTTTCTTTTGTTACTTCTTATTTATGTCTATTGTAAATCTCCTTTCTATTTCATTTTTGTATGTGGACACTGCGCATATAAATGCAGTTTTTTTAAACATGCATGAGTGTTTATAATTATGTTAACAATTTATATTTACAATTTCGAGTTTTATACGAAATACAAAGATATTAAAATATATAATTCTATCAAATAGACTCAAGTTGAAATATGCATTACGTTCTTCAGTTATTTCTTCAAATAACTTGTGGTTTATATATAACAAATACTTTGAGGTCAGAGGTTTCTCAAAAGTTTAATGTCCACTTCGTTAAACGATAATTCCAAAAGCTCCTAATGTGATTTTCTAATGAAATATACTAAATAAATTCTTTTTCTACTCATTACAGGGCACGCCCATGTAACGGACTTCAACATCGCGGCGACGTTAGAGGCTGACCAGCTTGCAACGTCGATGTCCGGCACGAAGCCCTACATGGGTACGTATCCCACAATTCATTATCCTCCTCGGAGCCCGATATTTCCTTCATCCAGTCGGATTAAACTCTCAAAAAATGAAAAATCTTTTTTTGTATGGAAAAAATTAATTTTTATATTTATTTTTTATAACTTCTTTATTAATTTAAAAATTTTTTAAAAATTAATAAAATTTTTGGTCAAGTTTATATAAAATAGAAGACTTTGGGGGGGAGGGCGTTCAAGAGTGCAATAAATGTGCAGAAAGTTATTCTTACAGAATCGAGATTTAGAGCTTATGTATATCTTTAATAGTGTAGAAGCAGGATAAAATTTACCATAATTTAAAAAAATGATACCTATTATAATGATAAATGTTTACTTCTGAAAATTTGATTCTC
The DNA here is from genome assembly GCA_030522985.1 of Torymus sinensis. Taxonomy (NCBI): domain Eukaryota; kingdom Metazoa; phylum Arthropoda; class Insecta; order Hymenoptera; family Torymidae; genus Torymus; species Torymus sinensis. The sequence goes on along the minus strand of JAPYZP010001603.1, from coordinate 10,891 downwards.
TATAAATAGGTTATCTAAAAAAAATGTCAATACATTGATTCCTTATAGGAGTATAATGATTCCGCTTTTTATTTCGCTGTCTGTTTGTTATGATTTCGCATACGTACAGTATAATCAATTACAATTTTTATAAATTTTTTGGTGTGAGAAAATTAGTTATTGGCATTTAAAATTAAAACAAGGGATCTGTGCATTAGTTTGAGGAGGCTGCGTGCCAATGAATCGCCAGCGTCCAAACATTAGCAACAGTAGAGGTACATCTTTGTACAGTCAGCCAATTTTAAGTATCGTTAAGTTCGTTTAAGTATCGTTTCAAAATTGTATCAATCCTTAATATTTTTTTGGCAAAGATGTTTTAAGTACATATTTTCTTTTTGAAAATCTAATTCAATTAGAGTACCTCTTAAAGGTAAGAGCCTACCCTGGTAGAAAATAAACGAACTTCGTTGGTTGTTATGTTAATCAAATGGAGGAATTTCTACTTAAAATCAATATAAAAATTTAATTAAAACTACTTAAAAGTATGATTGTATTTTAAAGTATCTATATTATAATATTTTCACCTGTATAAATAGTTATTCTTTACCCACAATAGCAACATAATCATGGTGTGACGTTTTTAATTTCAAAATTTATTAACAGTTTGCCAACCGTGAGTTAACATTTTTATTAGAGTATAATTGCCCAGATGTCGCACAGGCGCCCTTTAGGTGCATGTAATGACACGGATTGTCAGTTGGCGAACTGCCAATTCAATTATATAGTAATCGGGATGTCTATTGAAAGAGCCAAAGCACTGCTCGACTTGTTTGCCGGATCAAGCATTATGCGTCTTGCACAGGTAAACGGAAGATGACATCAATACAGCAATTTCGCAAATACTGCTATTCGCTTCAATTGGTAGTGAATTTTGAACTGATTAAAGATGAGTTTATACCTATGATAAAATGCTGAATTTGACTAGATATTAGCTATAAATATTTTTTTAAATGTATTATAAGAACAATATTTACATAATATTTGAAGGTGGCATCAGCGACGGGTACCGTACCAAACGGGGGCACCTGGTGGTCCTAATAAAATTATGATGCTAATTTTCTGCAAATTTTAATTACGAATATGCAAAATCACTTAATAATGATAAGTGGAATAGAAACATTAATTTTGAACTTAATCGAACAAAAATTTTGTCTTTTTTCTCACTCTCTGAATTAAGACACCTACTTTTAATACGCTCCTAGTGTGACCGGCGCGACATCTACACATGCACGCCTAAGTTGTTGTTTGTTGTTTGTTTGTTTATTGACACCAGCTTAGCTGTACGGCCATCAACGAACGATTTTTTGAGATAAAATGCGGAAGATTGAGCGAGACTCTCGAGCGAAACCCGCAGTCGGTGAGACTACTTTTTTGTACTCATGCACTCAGCACAATCATAGTATTATAAGTAGCCACCAGAGATCAGGCGCATACGTGAACTCGAATCAAACTCAACCCCGGGATTTACGTTCTGTCCCGAAAATGCCTCCCCAAAAACGTTAGAACTGACGGAGAATCGAACCCACGCCCCTCAGCGGTGTTGTGTCTTGGGAGACAAACACGTTACCGCCTAAGCTAAACACCGCCTTGCCTGAGCATGTAAACAACCAAAATTCCACGCGCGTGCGCAGCAAGCGCATTTGATCACGAGGCCATAAAAATCAACTAATTTTCAGCATTATTTTCACGATTTTTTTATCGGTAAAACTAATACTTCGCGTCTTATATAAATCTGCGTGAAATAAGCTATAACTTCATAGTTTTGTTTTAGAGAATTAGTATTTATATATAGCAGTTTATAATTTGTAGAATTTAGACTGTAGTAACAGTTAATAACATTTATTAGTGATTTGAAATTTTATTATCTTTTCTTAATTTTTATAAATGTTGGGTCGCATGTGGGAAATATATCTTTACAAACAAAATGTTAGTAATAGTTATTATATTTTATTAGCTTGTATTAGGTTTGATTAGTAATTTCTAAAAAAAAATTGTAGTTTTTTTCCACACATTATAAAATGATAATAGAAGTTGTCAGCCTTTATTAGCTTTTTCTAGGTAAGTTTATTTCCGTCTGGGTCCTTATCTTTTACTATGAGCCGTCGATCTGCTTCCACTTTATATTCTCAGTCTGCAATATAGCGCGGTTTCAGTACTCTATTTCTTCCATCCTATTTTTATTTGTATTCTACTTTTTTCGACCGCTCTTTTTGCTCTTATAATTCTCCCTCCGTAGTTTTGTTTTTTCAAACTCTATTTTCGCCCAGCTTGCATTTCTATTGCGGACCATGGTACTAGTTTTTGTCTCGTTCGATGTTCATTTTTTTCTCTTTCCCATCTCTCGCGCGTTGTTCCGCTTCTGTCTCTCGTCCGATGTCTTGTCCAGTGCTCTCGCCTGGTTTTAAATATAATCCCATTCTTATTTTCTCGACAGTAGCCAGATAGTTTATACTTTCAGTTTTACTTTGCTTCCACATAATCACATATTCCGTCTTCTCGCAGTTTATTGCCGATCTCCACAACTGCTTTTCTTTTGCCTTTCGATCTCTTCGCAGCAGCAAATGTGTTTTATTGGATACATAAATGTCATGAGATACCCAAATACAATTTTTTACATTCTTTATTTTTCAAAAATAATTAAATATTTTTTTTCAATTAGTCTTTTGTCTGATTTATTTACGTTAAAATACTACAAGTTAAAATAATTGTTAATTAAAAAGGTTATGTTGGATTAATTTGTTCATATTATTTTCCAAGAAGTACAGTATTGTGTATATATATATATACTTTCAATATATATATATATATATATATATATATATATAGCTTGTTGATTCATTTTTAACATGGTGAATTTATTTAAATGTGGAATAATTAAGGAAGATAATAGTTAATAAATATTACCCATCCAAACCGAGTGAGCATAAGCAAAAGATAAATTAAACCGCCGGGTACTGTAACTCGTTACGCTGGATTTCGCCGCTTGCTTATTTCTTTCATAACTAAGAAAAGGTAATAGCGAAACGTATGGTTTATTTGGGAAAAAGCAAAATCCGATTTGTGATATTTGAATAATAGCCCGGTTTTTTTTTTTAATATTATTATTTTTCAAATAAAAGAAGCGATTTCTTTGCTAAAAAACGATTTACGTTTCTACTAGGGACCTTATTCTAAAACATCAACGAGCATAATTATAAAATATACTAAAAACACCATTACAGATGGAAAAATTTAGTAATAATAGGTAAAAAAAGATTATGATAGATAATCAAAAATCAATATTTTAACTCAAAGCTATAATATTTCGAGACCAAATTAATTTAAAATTCGGATAATTCGATAATCACGGATGAATGGATATTGATTACATCCACGTGATAAAAGAATTTGTAAAATCCTCTGCTTTGCAAATCACTACTTATAGTAACAATTAGTCTTGTATTAATGCATTATCGGCAAGAGAAAGATTAACTGAATTACATTACCAATATTTTAATTTAAAATTTAAATTAAATTCATCGTATCGAATAACTACTTGTTTTAATATGCTTTTTGAAGCACTAGTAACATTTATACTAAAATCGATAAACCCAATTTAAATCATGAAAATGTGTAAATTCAAGTTTATTTTTAACAAATTTCTAACGATAGCGAACAAAATTTCAATTAATCACGATCGACTGTTCCAATTATGCTCTCTATTGGAAGTAAGTACCTATACGTCAATTACTTGAATCAAATAATTTATTATTTTTATTACCAAGGTTAAAAAACTCTGACAATTCATTTCGGACTTATTTTAGCAATGGTGAAGATTGATTGAAGCTGACATTTTTCCAAATCAGAGTTCCGATTCATCTAATGCACGTACGTGTCCCAACACTGTACGGAATAGTCATAAAAAAACATGTTATTTCGTGAAACCAAAGCGAACGGAAAATACGCGGAAGAGCTTTCTCGCGTACCACTTTCACTCTGCATTCCAGCGGAAACCCGAATGCAACAGCCGGCGTAAAAGATGCGCGCGCGATATCAGTTGTCATGCAAATACGATGCACTGGCTCTTATAGTTCGCGCACGCTCTCTCACGCATCGGGTGGAATGCTAGAGCCAGCGAGCGAGAGCGGGATGAGGAATGTTATTGGATTTTAGATGCCTTTGATGCGAATTTCATCGCTGACCCGCAACGGTCTATACCCCTCCCTTCAGTCTCTCGCCAATCCCTTAATTTGCCGTGACGCGAGTCGCTGCCACCGAGGCCCTGGATATATACGAGAGATTTCTAATCTCGCCCCGCGCGGCAGGGACAAAAGGGGATATATCCGCTCTCGAGTCACGTAGAGCTCGTGGAGTGAACTCTGAGAAAAGACCCCGCTACTGTCTGTAGTATATGTGTACACGCGCATTCTCGTGCCCACCGCGTTTGGTGGGAAATATTACGTAAGCGAGCGAGAGAGAGAAAGCTCTCTGTCCTCCTCTTGAAATTGTTCATCCCACGCTTGCGTGAGGTTGTATAAAAAGCACTCACGTAAACTAACGGCGCGCACGCGCGCCAGCGTCTTCGTTTTTTTCTTCTTTATTAAATTCAAGGACTTTACGGCGTTAGTTTTCAGCGCGGACGTTCGTTCGAGAGAGCGAAGCGCGTGAAATTAAAACTTTCTGGGAACTCACGTCCACATTCTGCTTCGGATTTTCCGAGCTGAACGCAAGTGTGTATAATGAAATTTAATCGCGACATTTAGAGCTTGATTGCACATATTTTTTTTATGTTTTGTTTTTCATGTCTATCTACATTGCAAAAGCGATCGAATTATTGCCTGACGTCTCTACTTGTGTCGGTCAAAATTAGAGTGGCGTAAATCACAGATTTATCGTTTTGAGATATTCAACGTTAAAAATTCATTAGTAATAATTACTGTTAGTACTGTTACGTATTAATGGTAACTATTAATGATTACTATTTTATGGTTTATTCATTGTTGTAAAATCGAAATAATTAAGACGCGAACTTGAAAGGATTGGAGGAAAAATATATTATTACGATCAAAGCTTACACGGACAGAATGACGGCTTACTGAATTGACAGACTGGCGCAGCCGTCCTTCTTATACACGCAAGAAGAATAGGAAGATTCGTTTACAGTAGTTTACAGTAGAATTTATAATGGCTTATCGATCGGTCATCGCACTCCGCGAAGCGGCTCTCATGCCTGAAACCGAAATATGATTATTGCCGAATTCGAAAGCGCTCGCAACTGCAACCAATCAATAAATCAATAAATTCTTTAAGATTCGTTACTTTTTAATGTCTTTTTCATTTTCACCCAACACATAATGTAAAAAAAAGAGCGATAGAGGCCCTGTTTTAGGGCGTGAGTAATGGCGTTCAGATGTAACGAATCCAAGTATATTCATATCTCAATTTGTTACAAATGTGACTTAAGCTACTCTTATTCTGACCAATAAACTTGATACATATAAATAATCTTTTAGGGTACGTTTTAATCTATGTTGTCTGACTGAATTCATAGAATGTATATATACTAGCTGTGCAGTTTGAATTGATATTACTGCATTCAACAGTTTCCTTTGACCGAGCGTCAAATAGTTAATTATCGAGCTATTAACCCCGTATTATCTTTATGCAGTTATCAAAAGTGACATATTATTTTACGTACTATTAATTAAATTAAGGAGGGACTTTCAGTATTCTTAGCTCACAATATTAATATTGCTTGCAAAGTAATCTAAAATCTAAATTAAAAATGAATTAATCGATTTTTATAGGTAAAAAATATATAAAATTTGCTTACACAATGAATTCAGAAATTTTATGAAATTTAAAAAGCTGTATGTCACGTATTTTGCTTAAATTTTCGTAATTAATATTAAATATCTTTGCCAAACCTTCGTTGATCTATATATTTTTTTCATTAATTCTTTTTTCTGGTGGTTTTTTCGGTATACACACATTTTCTTACTGGCTAAAATAGGCTGGAAATATAAAAATTATGCAAACATACAAAATAAAATCGCGTTATATCCCGTAAAGCTATGTAGCAATATGACCTCAAAATCTGATTTTTATTTATGTTGTACTCATTTTTTTCTTCGTTAAGCTACATTGAAATTGCACACGGAAATTGCAATAATCATTATTTATCATGGATTTTCATTTTATTTAAAAATATTGGTTTTGATTTTGTGAAAGACCTTCCTTAATACATTCAATCAGCAAAATCAATATATACAAAATTTCCATCAAACGATTTCAAACTATAGGTATAAATACCAACATGTATGTCTCCCAAATCTTGTTTCATTTTGAACTGAAGGTGAAAAATATGTGGTGAGTAAAGCCCCGCAAATAATAAATAAATAAATGAATGAAGGAGAATTCGATAAAATAACGGCATGCCGCAACTCGTCCGGGAATTGAACTCGGAAGATTCCGTTTTCGCGACGGGTGCTTTTCCAGTTGAACTACCAATAGGCTGTTGATGTCCTCATATCGCAAGGGCAATCGAACCCCAGCTGTCACGTCACCAGTCCACACTTGACAGATGCAGTTATTTAATAATTGAGTAGATCAGTGAACGGAATACCCACTAGAAAATTAACTGTCATCTGTATCTTCTTAAAACGTAAGGTAGATGTAGGAGCTATTGTAAAATGGAAATATGAATATAGATATTGGAATTATTAATTTAACGCACAAATGAACAAAACATGAAATTTTTGCTAACAAATAAATAAGTATTTAAAAATCTTTTTTTTTTAAAGAAACAATGTATGATAATGATAAAATAAAATAAAGAATATATATATATATATACGTGGTAATACAATTACGTATGAAAAATTCGTAATTATTTGCCACCGGATGTACAACCTTAAACCTAAGTAACAAATGAATTACATGGAACTGCAACGGTATGATCAGTGTGTTTGTCACTATAGAAACTTGTATTACCCTACCGTCATTACGTCAAAAAAATATTAGATATCAAATAATAACAAGTTTAGTATAATCTTTTTTGAAATCCAATTACATAAATATAATCAATACATTCCCTAAACTATCTCTAAGTAAAAAATTTTCAGTTCAAAGTAAAATATTGGAATTGTATCTATTAATCCCGTCTTTAATGTCATTAACTATTTCATTAACTTTGAGTTACCCGTAAATGTAATAATTAGAGCTGGTTTTCCATACTTTTGAACAAAAATTACCCTATAAATTTCAATTAAAAATTCTTTTGGTAACCTAATATTTATATTTTGACTATTATCCTGTTCTTTAGAATAAACACAAATTTCTTTGATGACTCGTTTGGATCTGAATAAAATTATATCGTTTAGTTCAAAAACTTCTGCATTTGTCGGCGCTCATATGATACTTATTATTAAATAATATGGACATAATAGCATACTAACGAGCCCAATAGAATGGTATAGCATGTATAGAAAGATCACTAATGTCTTATATAAAGAGGTTTTTTAATTAAGAAAACAATCATAAGTTTACCAGTTTACGAAGTATTGGCAGATACTACTGTCTTACATTAAATTTCATCTGTTCTACAATCAAGAAACAAAAATAATCATAGCTGTATGATCTGCAGATCTTAAATAATTTAGTTACAAACTAAATAAATTAAACAAAGATCAGCACGGGAACATATTTTGTGGGTACATGTAATGTATTATATATGTATGGCTGCATGAAAAGAGGAACAAGAGTGTGTGGGTATTGTTTCCTTTTATTTTATTTTGCGTTTACTGGTACACTCTTAAAAATTGTATTCCCACAAAGTTTGTGTAAAATATGAATTTTCCTATTTTACACAAAAATTTGTGTAATTTAAAAATTTACACAAAGTTTGTGTAAACTGAACATATTACATTTGTCTAAATTGAACATATTAAATTTGTCTAAATTGAACATATTAAATTTGTCTAAATTGAACATATTACGTTTGTCTAAATTGAAAATTTTACACACGCTTGTGTATATTTTACACAAAATTTTAATTACACAGGATTCATATTTTACACAAAATTTTTAAGAGTGTAGGTAGTGATAGGTTGTGATATTTTAAATATTAACTTCTTTGTGATATTATTAAGTACCTAAATTATTCTCAGGACTATTCAAGTGAATTCTCTGACTGTGCAAATTTTATTATATCGACGGTTGAGCGGAATAATGCCGTATCTCATCGCGCACTTGTAAAAGGCCGTATCTTGGCGCGAGTTTGAGGAGGTCATATCACAGCGCACGCTTGAAGTAAGTCGTATCTCGGCGCGCGCTTAAAGAAGGTCGTACTTAACTCTGCACATGCAATAAGGCCTTTACCTAGGTAAAAAAAAAAGTTATCCCCAATATTAGCCTGCTTTCTGGACCTCAAATTTTAAATCAAAATATATGCTAAATGAAAGTTTATGATGAAATAATAATGGCAGAAAAGTTTTAAACTGAGTCTACATCTCCATACTGAGAAATAAAAGATCAAAGTTAGTTGAATTGAGTTAATAATGAGTTTCAGTATAGTTACAAGTATATACGCGCTTTTACTTTGTATTAACCCGCTTTGAAAAATAATTGATAAAAAAAAGATTCGGAAAATGTTTTATTCCGTTTGTCAGAAAACCGATACTCTTTTCACCCGTTGCGAGATGTTGCTATTCAGTTATATTTAAGAATATGCAAAGAATATTGATTTTGCATCACATGTTACAAGCCCACACCGATATTAAACTACTAAAACGATTTAACTACTTCGGCTATCCCACCGTCTCCGCGGCCGGCGGAATTTCGGTCTCCGGCCTGGGCACAAATAAATTAGTTGTGACGGTTGTATTGAGATGGTTAAGATACAACGTTACAACCATTTTCTTACCCCTTAGAAGGGATGATCGTGACTAAAAGTAATGTCGGAATTTCAAGGAACAGACCATATTACATGTTGGGTAATAGTACATTGTGCATTAGGGCAGAAAGTTGAATTTTTCTAGCGAGGATGATGGTTGAGCACGAGTGCTCAAAATAATCATCCAAGTCTGAAAAAGTCAATTATTCCCTTGTTACACATCATACTTTTTTTAATAAGTGCAGGAATAGCACCTTTTTTTGCTTGAAAAGTGGATGGGTATATCGAGTCGTCATAACAGGAGACTATAGCGAAACGAGGGTGAAAAGGTCACACGAGGATGAAATCACCTTTTCGTTCATGTATCGAACTATATTTTTCATACGACGTGTGCAAAGCTCGATTTTGCGAGCACGTTTTGGCCGTACGTGCGCAAAAACGCACTTTGCGGAGTGTGGAAAATTACTTATTCCTCCCGCTACTGCGGTAAACCTCGGTAGACGCTCGAAATACTCGATTTTCTATTCACTTTTCTATGTAGGAAAAGGTTCTTTTTCATGCAGATGTTGAAAAAAGTCAGTTTTTGCGAAATTGATGAAATAGTATATTATGCACCAAGGACGCAAAATGTATCATTCTCGGTGAGTGTGACCTTTGGGGCTAAACGCAGCGGGGCCGCCAAAATTTGCACTCGGGAGAATGATACATTTTGTGTTTGTGGTAGCATATACTATTTTTGTCCGAAGGCCGTTAAATGACTATGTTGCAGCCTCTATACGGGCCGCGAACTAGTCACGTTGCGGCCTGAAGACAAAAAACAAACTTTTCTTCCACATCTTCAAATATAGTCGCTCTGGCTTTTAAAGTGGTTCATTCAAAGGTAATGAGAGTAGTATTTCATCATATAAAACTTTCATTTAGCACACAATTTTAGGATCACTCTTTTATAATGATTTTTTTTTAAGTGTTATACAAATTGTATAAAACTTTTTTTTATAAAAAATTGATTTTATAAAAGTTTATAAAAAAACTATTTTTAGAAAATTGTTACGTGTGGATACACGTACGAATATACAGAAGAACGAAATAAGCAAGACGTCCGATTACAATATGACGCCGATTAGCAGACAGCCAAGCGGTGGCGGCCGTGGCTATAGAATGATAGCGTTTCTGACTCGCGAGTCGGCGGCTCTGGTTCGATCCCAGGGTCCGTCACTTTTTATTATTAAAAAAATTGCGAGAGCTCACTCATAACAAAATGTCTGTAGAAAGATGTTTTAAATAACTTTTATAAAAATAAATTAAAATATTAATTTGGGCTTCACCTCAAGCGCCAACTTCACGCAGTGGTGGAACTTCAACTTTCGTCATTTGTACCGTAATGTACTATTCTCTTCGTAAAGACCTTTCACCTCGCGTCATTAAAGTTTGATGAAGGAAATTCAATCGTTTCAACGATTCTTTACGAAGGGTTGCATTGACAAGGCTTGTCTTGCTTTTGAAAATATCTTTATATCGGGTTTAAATTAATATTTTAGTTATTTCCAACAAATGTATGAAAATAGTTTTTTACAAACATTTTATAAAATCAAACAAAGAAGCAAAGGGCCATCGATAGGGCTAACAGAATAGAGTATGACAAGAGATACGCAAAATTATTGAGTTTCAACGGTAAAATCGGATATTACGAGGTATATTTTGAAAATGCGTAACGCGACGTTACAGCAACGCGATTCCAGCGAATGTCTTACCACACACTGTTCTATTCCATTTAATTCATAAGCTACGTGGTGAATAATTTTCATTATTTCAATCCTATACCTTATTTACTCTAGCTGTAAACAAATATATCCAGCTTCATCTGGCTATTTTTAAGTGCGATTTGACCATGACTTGATTTAAGAGCTTACATTTGAAATTTTTTGTTGAAGCATTCATACAGTTTTCTATTTTGAAGCCAAGACATCATTTTAGTAACTA
>JAPYZP010001602.1:0-15926 GCA_030522985.1 Torymus sinensis | reverse complement strand
AAATGTAAAAATTATAATGAATAATTATTTAATACTTTATATTACAACAGTCAATCATTCAAAATTAATTTTAATTAATGTATTTTAGACATGACGAGCAACTAATGTTGAAAAACAAGAAAAATCTGCCAACAAGCCCACCACCTAGTTCAATAGCGACTCCAGTTGGAACGACACAATTTGGAGCGAGTCTTCAATTTATCAAAGAAAATAACAGAGGCGACCCTATACCACCAATAGTACGGCAATGTGTAGAGTTTCTTGATACACCTGACGGTACGTCTTGTAATTTATAAAATTGTCCCTACAGAAATACACCATTGAATACTAACTATTCATTAGCGTGAAAATAGTTTTATTTTCTTCTCATAATATATAATAGTTCATCAAAATTATTTATGAAAGATTAAAAAACTGTTAAGAATTATAGCACTGTTTAATCCAAAGTATAAACGATCCAATAATAGAAGTGTTTACTAATTTCATACCGGCTTTGAAATTACAGCATTAGAAACTGAAGGCATATTTAGAAGATCCGCTAATGTGGCGGTAGTTAAAGAGCTTCAGAGCAGGTGTAATCAAGGATTGCCCGTTGATTTTCATGGCGACGCACACATAGCTGCGGTGCTTCTAAAGACGTTTCTACGAGAGCTAGAAGAGCCGCTAATGACATACGAATTGTATGATGAGATAACACAATTTCAAAGTAAGCATTTTTAACTTGTTAAGTCACTATAAAATTCAATAGCAAAGAAATTTAACACTCTATTTTAACATTGCAGCTCTGTCGAAAGATGAACGTCCAAGAAGAGTGAAAATCCTCATTCTTGAAAAACTTCCTGAAGATAATTATCATCTCTTAAAATACATAGTTCAGTTCTTATCTAGGGTAAATATTTTTTTGATAAAACAAATTTTTGATACAAAAACGCGAATGTGGTATTTTCGGCCCGGATATGGAGGAAAATAGTATACGCTCCACGGGAGTAAAATTGGCCAGCCCACATATCATGTTTGGCACCCTCGCCTTCGGCTCGGGTGACAATTTACACGATATGGACTGTAGAAAAATAGTTTATTAATATTATTTTATACTTATGATGCGTCGTTATTACAGGTAATGGATAGATGTGATCTGAATAAGATGACGTCCAGTAATTTAGCAGTGGTTTTCGGTCCAAATCTCGTGAGAGCACCGCCCTCACGGGGCATGTCCTTATCAGCAATCGGCCCAATCAACCAATTCATCGACTATGTGTTCACCGACCAAGATAAGATATTTATAATTTAAAAGTAAAGTGTATAGTCTCATGCGTTAAGGCCTAAGTACGTTCCGACGTAGGCCTTTTGTATAGACTTTAAGCTAGCTCCCTGTTAATTTTTCTTACCATCTGAATAATCTCAACACTCAGAAAATGTGTAATTTACGTTGGAAGGCAGCATTACTTCTACATGAAGCATATGATTGCAAAATTTGTAAAATCGTTTGAACACTTTTTACGTAAATCTTGTCGTTGATGTTTTTGTAAATTATTTATGATATTAATTTCACTATCAAAGATAAAATGATTATTTTTTTTTAATAAGTATACTTGATTTACCAAAAATATTTCGTACTTGAGGTCAAGTAGTCGTTTGTGGACAATTAGAAATTATCGTAAATTGTAAGAATATTAAAAATCACCAGAGAGCTATTTTAAAGAAAGGAGAATCCCTTGTTGTACTAGATAACAACAATAACGCCTCGAGAAATAGATAACGAGAGATTGTTGGTACAATTGTTATATTTATAAATGTCTTATACCGGTGATTACTAATGAAGAAAAATCTATTAGATGTTTATATTTTGTAATAACATTTGTTAATTTTTAAATTTTGTCCATTTAACGTTTAAAATATCTTTTTAAAATTCATTTTAACAAAATATTTTTATCTACTTGCCGTAAAAAGAAAAAAATAATAGAAAAATAGAATAATTTTGAAAACAACGTATTTATGCACAATGTAGGTCGCTACAATTGTCATAAGATTTTGGAATTTATCGAGTTAATGATCAGGTTGAGGCTAAAAACATCGACAAGTCTTGGAGGTTTGTATATTTACATAAAAAATTGACGACCGCATACCAAAGATATATGAAAATGTCACACGATTGTATGTAAAAAGTAGTATTATTCAAACGGTGTAATTAATTTTTCATAGGTATTACATGTAATGCAGGATGATTCCTCCAAGATTTTATTATACTTTGTACTGCAATAGTAAGATACAGATCTTTTATGGCATTTTTCGTGAATAGCTCTTATTTTTTTCTTATAATTTTTTAACAATGATCACTACCATCAACATTCCATATCAGTTTTACTGAGCTAATACATAATCCGACTAATTTAATAAAGACTCAAAGAAAAGTTACATCAAATGAGTCAGTAACTTCAATTAAACTGATTTAATTTATCGAAGCATCCTGTAATATAAATAATAACTTGTACATAATTCAACGGTGTATAAAATTATAGTTTTTAAGGCGCCTAGAACTGATTTTTAATTAAAAAAGGAATATAAGAGAAGATACTTTAATATAAACATAGATGACTACGAAGATGATTGTAAATCATGTCGAAATATGTCTATATGAGTACAGGAAATGATAATCGAAGTTATATGAATTTTTCAGAATATTCTATATAAATATATATATAAATTTTAATAATTGTAGGTTTAAATTATTGTAGAAGATTTTTACTTACTTGGCCGGAGTATTTGTCACGTTTTCTTAATCCGATTACACATGAATGTACGTTAACACCAAACACACTGAAGATAACACGTTTAAATTCAGTCACCTAATCTTTGTACGCACCTAACAAATGCGAATTAATAATTGTAACAGTGCGTCAACTCCGAATCACTAGCCATTCCTTTGGTGATTTAAATAAATGTTTGTACAAGAAAAGCGAAAGATATCAAGGATTGTTTCATGGTGCATAAAATGTGCATAATTAAGTAAATATCAACATCCACTTCAGTTTGTTTTTATTACCTGTACAAAAAATATACTGTCTAATAAATTGTATAAAAGTAAAATGTTGGAGTTTTTAACTACTGTAAATTAATAATTGAAATTCGTAATTATTTTATTAAAGTGTGCATAAGCTGCGTTAATCTGATTTTTATCTGTGAGCGAGAATTGCATGATTTTGTTAATAAAAGTCAGACAGGGTAGTGATAGAATTTTCTAATTTTAAAACACTATAGTTTTTGTGCAGGTAGTTAAGTCTGCGTAAAACAGTGAAATGTGTCCGTAGTGTAGACTGATACATGCACGACCCATGTATATACCTGTGATAGTTGCACATTGTATCATCTCGAATCTTTGCCGAATTGGCAATTAAATGAGTATAACGGCAATTAATGTGTTGTTTATTATTTCAGGTAATAAAAAAGACGTACTTCAACAATATTGTTTATTGTTTTTTTCTCCCTTTTTCACAATAATAATAAGCCAAGTGACAACAAAAAATGCAGGTTAATACATTAGTAAAACTTGCGTATAACTAAAAATTATTTAACTTCAGTGAAATACGTATAAGTCGTTTATTTAAAAATTAGTTAATACAACAATTGGTGTTTTGTTACAAAATTAAAAATCTTAATCTTCGCATTAAAAATAATAAAATATGCTTTTCTAAATAAAATGAATAAAATTTCAAGTTTACAAGTAATGCATGAGTTATAAAAAAAAATATTTATAAAAGAATCAAAGCGTTCCTTTTGTTCATCAAAGTTTGCAACTGGAAGAGTTTACTTGATATGCTTATTTTGTTTTTCGGTGGCGAGGTTTTCTGCAAAAATTATCACAAACATACAATTCGGTGCAGTGTAAGAGCCTCAAAAAACAAAAATATACATAGTCATCAGGAACAATAGCAGTCTGCTCCTAATAATTAATATAGCAGTATATTTTTTATTACACCTATTCGTTATTTCTTTTTTTTTCTTTGCCACATAATTAACAGCCTATTTATATTTCAGGCATGATTACTCTTCATTACTTTAAAGTATACTTTGTCACTAAAATCATGCAAGTTAAAATGAAATTTTTAATATAATTAAATTAAAAAGAAAGACTTTAATTGTTTCATAATATTTTGGGATAAAGAATTATATAAGGAAAGAATTATATAAGTGCAAACAACAACTGTTATAACACTACAACAATTAGTCTAACACTTAGTAAACATAAAATTTAAAGTAATGAGATAATCATGACTGAACCGATACTATCTCTTGCACAGCATAGCGTTTTGTACACTTAAAATGCCAGTAATATTATATACAGGTTAATATTTAATTTTTTTAGTGTTGTGATTGCACGAGAGGAGAAACATGGTTACTGGGGAATATATCGTAGCGCAACGGTAAACGTAGTTCATTTCTGATAGTTATATTAAGTTTGCGGTCGAATTCTTATAAAAAGTAGCAAAGGTGGCGCAAGTCGTGTTTGTTATTCATTAAAAATACTGAAATTATTATCACCCTTGCAATTCCATAATGTTCCAATATAGTATATGTAATTTAATTTTTGTTTGTATACAAAATTCTATTAATGTTTGCATCATCAGTCTGACAGTGGAAAGAAATCTTTGCTAGTTCACTAAGCAAGTCACTCAGAGAAAAAATGACATGCAATACATGAATTTTATGTAATAAAAGTTTCTTATTTACGATTATGTTTAGAACGTAATCATATATAACTATATGGTCATATGTATTACATATACAAGTATTTACATGAGTATAATTATGTATGATTAATTCCGAATAAAAAATAATTAAGTTTATTAGTATAAATTTAAAATTATACTTAAATAAATCGTTTAAAATATTTTAGATATCATGTTCACTTTCGCAAAAAATATTTATCATATCATGGGAGTAAAGTTTATATGGATTGATAATTATTAATTAATTTATATGCATAATTTTCCCTCTGAGTTACAGTGACTATTCATTTAAAAAGAGCTCTATAGTAATAGAAAATAAGGTTTTTTCTCAGTTTTATCTTTTTATTTCGCTCTTTTAGAGTCGACGATAAATACGCTTAATATAAGTCAATCACATGTTTTGCCCTTTACAGTACAACAATCGAGAATATAATCTACTTGCACGTTATTTCTTAGGCGTTTAAATTTCTTTTTTTAGCTACATATTTAATGTAAACTCTTTTGGCATCCTATTGAGAAAGTGTTTCAATTTCACACTGAAAATCTCAATTAGTATGCTATGTACTTTAAAAAAAATGACTGAAAATTATATACATTAGAACACAGGATATTAAAATCCTCAGTGCGAATTTTAACAAAAATCCCATGTTGTTTTTAAAGTTGTAACGCTATATACAAGTACACACTAACGCACACGTTAAATAAACAAGTTTAAACCCCCCACAATTCAACTTTATGATCAGATTTAAAAAAAAAATTTGAATAAGGTAAAATATTAAGGATATCTATAATAAAATTTTGTAACTATATATAAAGAACACAAAAATACAAAGGTCGTAACACAGTTAATAGTAAATAATATTTCTAAAAATATTTTACTTTAATTAACTAACAGCTAATATTACAAAAGCAATCGAAGTTTGCATTGAAATTCATAATTTATATGAATATATTTATTGTGTTCAAATGAAAATATTACTGTTTTTTGTTGGTGTGACTTTATTACTTGCATAAATATAATTGTTAGAAGGCGATTTAACTTGAGACACGCCAACTTTTCGAGCACATTTATTGGTGTTCCTAATCTCCTTCCCACTCTAATTACCTCACCATCGTCGATCTGGTCTATCATTCAGTTGAGTTTTGGTTTACAGGTTTGTAAATCGTAAATTGTCTATAATTTGCTGTAATTTAATTACTATGTCGTTCCCTTATGTAAATTTTTATTGTTTTTAAAGAAATTATGTGCACATACTTTTAATAAGCTAACATTCACTTTCTCATTTTACACTCTAATCGTAAGACAATGCTTTCATAGTATAAAATGTTCAAGGTACGACTTCGTTAGTTTTATGTCATTTGATTTTGTGTTTTATTAATTTGACACTTTTGGAAAATTATTTTTCTAAAAATGTTAGCCTCAATAAAGAGCAGCAATAAATCTGTTCGACACGTTGGCGTTTCTCAGCCCGAATCGACCTTTTACTTGTGGAAAACCATCTTGTCCTTCCTTCTAATAAAAATATTATTGCATAATTTTAATTTAACAATGATGGTAATAAAAAGAATTTTTTGCATTTAATACTTCGAAATATATGCCAAAGGTTAATTGCAAGATATCCTCTATACATAGAAAACTAATATGAAATACTTTGCCATTGTCTGAAATTGTTTGAAAGCTTAGAAAAATAGTTTGTTAACTTTAAACTAATGTTAATCGTTTAATCACATGAATAAACAATTTATAATTGTTACAAATACAAACTGTAATGTACCAAGTACCGTTGCTGTATCAGACTCTGTATCGATTAATATTATAGGACCGTTTGCAACCACTCCATTCATTATAAGAGAAGAACAAACTCGACGAGCCACGCCTAATTTCTCTAGTATTTGAATAAGGTAAACCCAATTTCCAAACACGTTTAGCGTCGATAGCATAAAAATCGCTTTGGCGTTTAACGTCTCTGTCTCTCGATATATGCGCGCACATAGCGTTAGAACTTCGGTAAAGCTTCGCTTTTGGGGAGGGAACTACTTAATGATCGTGGAACATCATTACGACGAGCTACCACCGCCACAGCACGAGCTTTTAGGCGCGGGCCTCTGCTCGGCCGCCTCGTCCTCGACGACGACGACGTTGCGCTTGGTGCTGTTGCTCCTCGTCAGCGTGGATTTCTGCTCGACCTGGTCAGCGTGTTGCATCATGCGACGAGTCAAATCCAGAAACATTTCTTCGACGTTGAGGTTCTGCTTGGCTGACGTGTGGAAGTGTACCGCGCCCACTTGTTTCGCGTACCTACATAAAAAAGTATGAAGATGTAAGTTGGCTTTATATAAAAGGTAAAATTTTTCGTTTAAACAAGATATTATTAAGGAAGCATATAATTTTAGCGAAGTTTTATTTAAGAACTAAACAAAGAAAATACTCGTAAATTCAAGTAATTATACAGCTGTGAAAAGATTAGCTCACTGTTGGATACACGTTACTTTTTAAGTAGACATAAGTCAAGGTTACAATGAAGTCATGCATCAAAAATTTATTGAAGTGGTTTCTGTACTGTATGTACAGCACTCGAAATAGTTTTTATATCACAATCAAAAAACAGTTGAAGAATATATTTTTAATATATACTTTTTTAAATATTATGTGTATAAAAGAATAAAAGATTTAAAATTTTACTTTTAAGACGTGATTTTTAAAACACTATTTTTACAAAATACTCATGTTTTATAGCATGCAACAACAGTAAAGTTTTTTCTTATGTAAGCAATAATCTTTTACCAAGTAGTTTAACAATAATATGATTGCATAATTCTAGTTCCATGAACTATTTGAAGGCTCATTACAGTTTGTCTAGACTTATTAAGGTTTCAAAATCAATGATAAAACAGAAGAATGAACAAAACAAACTTACTCTTCAGCCTCCTCAACTGTGACATTCCTTTCTTTTTCTAGATCCACTTTATTTCCTGCTATAGCTAGGCAAATATCACTGCCTAACATTTTTTTTAGTTCCTTTACCCAATTTTTTACCTGAAAAATTAAAAGCAATTTGTTACTTGAGTGCACATCTGACAATTTTAACAGAGATTAGATTGATATCTTTCTTCTCTTTTATCTCACAAAGATTAAATTTGACAAACAATGATGAAAGTCAATAGATGGTTTAAATTTTATTTTCGAGTTTTATGATTTAATGGAATGAAATAGAAATGATAAATGACTCAACTAATGACTAATATAGATAAAGAATTGATATTTTCCTTTATGTTAAAGATATTTATGGTCAAACTTGTCAAGCATGATAAAATAATATAAACTTTTTACAATAAACATGAGATGCAAATATTTGCAAATTTTAAGAAAATAATCAATATTGCAAAAATATTAAAATGAAATTGGTTATTTATAAAGAATAATTACTCACTTTCTTAAAGGTTTCTTCATCAGTAATATCGTAAACTAATATGGCTCCATTAGACATTCGGTAATAAATAGGCCCAAGTGCATGGAATTTTTCCTGTCCTGCTGTATCCCAAATTGCTAAATTTACTCTTTTTCCATTGATGTTTAACTTTTTCTTGAAAAATGAGGCCTGTTGACAAGAGATTTTTATTAACATTTTGACTATGTCATTGCATTGGAAATATTTATGTTGTATAAGCTTTTATTAATGCTCTGATGATGAGATACATAAAATATTTTTAAAGTAGTTATTACACATGAAATATTGTGCAAAACTGTTTAAAATCATCTACATATTATCAGCTCTTATTTTAGAATTTCTTATTCGATTAAACTGGGTAAAACAAATCGTAAGCAGAAAATAGGACATAATAGTAACATTGAAGGTCTCATACTTGTACTTATATAATCTTTTAGCTTCATAGAGTGACTAAAAATGTTTGCATCTTACGATGCAAATTAATTTCTTAATCAATTAATTTCAGTGTTTATGCTATACCTAAGTATAAACTAAAATAATGTTCAATAATATTCATATAATTATAAGTATTATCATTTTCCAAGGTAAAATCACAATGATTTTCAAAAGCATTACACAAAAATAGATTTTATGCAAATCAATATTGGGAAATGATAAGAACTGAGTGCATTGGTGTACAAGCAGAAAATAAATCAATATTTTTGTAAGATATTATTAGAAGAGAAGTCATGTAAATTTAGAAAGATTAATTGAGAAAATTTACTCTAATTGATAGTTAGGATAGTAATTGATCAAATGCTTTGAATAAAACAAGGAGAAATAAAAAATTTCAATAGAAAGAAGACTATATTTTCCTTGTAGAAATGAAGTCTCAAGAGTTTGTCTTAAGTTTTTCCTTGTAGAAATGTAATCTCAAAAGTTTGTTTTAATAAACAATAAAATGTTATGATAGTTGTTTCATTTTATCAAAATAAAATCCTCATTTTGCTTATTGCAAAATGTTAGAAGTAATATTACAACTTTAAAGTGCCATTCAAAGTTATATTCATAGTTTCCATGGAACAAAAGGATTGCGACAAAGGACACCCATTACTATTGTAACGAACTGTGAAAACACAATATCCTTTTATATGAATAACATGAGAGATTATCTTTTTATTCCCTCCACTGAACTAAATGTGAGTCTCAACATTCGTCAAAAGTAAAATCATCAGCATAAACTACCGAAGCGCTCCAATAAACATTTTAATCGCTTCCATCTCCTTAATTAACTTAAAGCCTAATTAAAATCTCAATTACACAGATTACCATTCATTCAAAGTCCCACTCTAATCCCCTTATCACCAAAAACTTCTCATCGAACAAATCCCAAATCACCTGCAGTGTAGAGATGTGCTTGTCGTTGAACTTGTCCTCCACGTATCTCAGCACAACGGAGGTCTTGCCGACGCATCCCTCGCCTAGCAGTACGACCTTGAAGTCGTATCCGTTGGCGTTGCTCGTCTGCGCGGCCGCCATCGCCTGACAGTTTCTTAGCCCTCGGGCACCAGCAGCAGCAACAACAACAGTCCTTCTCCTCCTCCTTCTCCTCCTCGGCGCTTACGCTTCCAGCGGCTCCTGCGTTTCTGCTGCTGCTGGCTTATCTGAGCTTCCGGCGCCCAAGCGGCTCGCATTAAAACAATGTTCCTGCGGGCCCGTGCGGGATCAACCTCCTCGTCGTCCTCGGTGATGCCGCTCAATCGCGAAGAGAGTTTGCTTCTCTGCTGCTGCGCTGATGTAGTCAGCGGACACGATCAGCTGTTCGCCCTGGCTATCATGTCGTATAATACCTGAGCGCGCTGCTGCTGCTACATTCATGTATATATCAACTATGGGGGGGATGAGGAGAGAAGCTTTTGTTGCCGAGCTGTCGTGTACCTACCAGGTATATGCGTACGTACTGCTGGTACGGAGAGGTGCAGTACACTGTGCGTATGCTACAGAACACCGAGTTTTACGATGGAGGCGAGTTGGAGAGCTTGCGTCATGTTCTGCGTCGTGGCAGTAGGTTACGTGACGATTTTTTTCTCGTTGCTGGTAAAGGCGCGAACGTTTGAATTTTTTCAGCAATCATGGCGTCTGTCTTCTGCTATATTTATTTCGCGTTTTCGGAGCGATTGTGTATACGGATGATCTGTAAAGGTAATAATGATATAAATATTAGTTATCGTTAATCATTATCATTCGATATCGGGTATGTTTCTAATGGTATAAATTACAGATAACGCGTTCATTTGTTATTGTCCTTATCAACGAGCTGAGTGACTGATTTGCATTATTAATTATAATTATATAACATATATCTCACTGCTATTCTGCATAAATCATGATAATGATTGATTGTGCAAAGAATATTTTATTGAAGAAAATAACTATATAGCTGGGCAATTATGATTAACTGCGTAAAGTCACGCGTTGGAACAAATCAGTCTGTCCGACTGAGCATCCAATTCCACTTTAATAAGTAGGAATATTTATTATCCATCGAATGCTCCAAAACAAATATGTTTATGTATCTTTGCCGAGCGTTTCCTTCATCTATTATCTTCTGCTTATCTGTCGTCCTCGTGACTTAACCAGCGTAATATATCGGTAATAAATTTTACAGTCATCGTTTCACAGCATCCAATAAAAACGTCATTAACGCTAATGACTCCCCCCCGTTCCTCACAGCTAATCTCTAAGGCTTAGCTGCTATACTTTCGAACTCGGAAATTCTCTGATAAACGGCCGCTAGACGAAAACTGACCTATGACAGTATACATACCCTATGGATGCATCACGAGAGGGAGAGAAACAAAAACAACAAAATGGTTAAGGCGCGTCACAGTCACAAAGTGAGTCACACCGTTGGCATTCGTCATTTATTTTTACTTTTCGCGTGGGGGTGTGCGACGATGCCGTATCGGCGGGTAGGAGCGTGTTCTGCTTCGAAATCACGGCTGATGACTGCAACTCTGCAACATTGCCGGACATTCCGGCGACAGATGGCGGAACGGTCCTCTAGGAATCATAAGTACAGCAGTCGAAATTCGTGATCACCCAACAAACGAAGAATCATGAATAATCTTTGAACTCCCTGCTGAATCGTCGAATCAATGTTTGTACATCGATGAAAATCATTCGGAATGTCGTAGAAGCGAGGCCATAATTACGTTTACTCCAATATCCTCCAAATGCGCAAAAAGCGCTATAGAAACAGCCGTTTTCGCAACGGTATCACGACGCGGTGGCCGCGAGATGTCGCCGCGCGCGTTGTCAACAAGCGGCAGACCGCTGCTGCTGCTGCTACACGCATCCTACGCACCATTATTATATTTTGACACTTGACGTCGCCGCTATTCGCGCGCGCACACACATCGCAGACAACATATCGGCCGACATATACGAGGAGAGAGGATCAACCACATCAGACCATCATTAGAAATTGCAAAAAAATCGTATATATTGCCGCGGATTAATTAAAGTTTACCGGCAACGTGCGCCGGATAACCTGCCGCGCGGTGATGCGTATGTGTTCAAGGTACGCACATAGTAATAAACAGCCGCGGTGTGCGACACACGCGTACTTATGCGCGAGTGCGGACTATTGACAGTGCGTAAAAAGTGCGAGAGAAAATAAACAGCGGGGTACGCGGAGTGTAATGGAACTGTCGTTACAACTTCGTCGACGAAGATAGCCACCTGCGGCTGCCCCCGTCTGAACCTTTGAGCTGGAATAGCAACGTGCCAGCACACACCACGCGGTTCTCGCGCTCATCAGGTGAGTTTTAGCCGAGTATTCATTCAAAAAATTTTAAAAGCCAACGGCCGCGGCGTGGGAAAAGAAATTCGCCACACGCGCGTGTGTGTGTACGTATCTATCGTGTATACACTTATATAGATATATACGGAGGGGGAGGCGCGTCGCTCGACTCACCGGCCACAATCTCCCCCGCGCGCGCGCGCGAGAGCCTGCGATTCGCCGATTTCAAGGAGAGACGCAGAAAGAGCGCGCGCGTCAGCCCCGTCGTCAGGATACACCGTCAGCTTACCCAATGATGATATAGGTATAGACGCAAAGAAAATCTTATTTTTCCGTATAATTCTTTGCGCGTACGATCGGTTATACGTGTTAGATGTAAACAATGGTGTCGGCTTTCGGGGCGCCCCGCTCGTCCGTCATTGTTTTTCGCGTGATTCCGTATTTATAGAGACAGAGAAACAGCTGCGCTCCCTCGCACAGGGGGGCTAATAATAGCACACCTCGCGCGACGTTTTTCGAGATCGCATGCATGCATGCATCAGGTTTATTGTAACGGGATTGCATATATACACCGAAAGGAGCAGGTGTATCTGTGATTGTCGCAATCTAGGGAGGATTAGGAAGGAAGGATCGTTGCATATGGAACCTACGTAGGTGACTTTCTCGGCGATTTTGTTCTGTATCAGATAGCGCTGTTCGAAAATTCAAAGTCGGCGGATCGAGCCTGAATTATATATTCCCGGAGACTACTTTCTAACGCGTTTCGACAAATACGTGCGTCGCGTGCCCGCGATATACACATAGGCGGGATTAATATACTTATTGTGCACTCGCGCGCGGGCGCGGAATGCGCTTTATCTCCTTATCGAAATATGTCGCATTGTTGCGAAAAACCTAGCTGCTGCTGCTTTCCATTGCATAAAGGCTTGAAAACGAGAAAGCCGGAATAATTACACGCGACTGCCTCTTTCAAAATCCTTTGATAGAACTGATAATATTTCAGGGAATGGAAATAGCGTCCTACTGCCGTCTCGTAACGCGTTTCAATCTACTTTTAGAGTTCGACCTTAAGTATTCTTTTCAGGGGGAACTGAAACTTATTCGATCAAACGACACCGAGTCTCCGGGATTTCGTCGTGTTCTGCCATGTTGGACGCGCGGTGGCCCCCTCTCCAGTTATATACACACGCCGTCGTAGCGGAGAGCTACCTTGCTGCCTCTCTCTCCCTCGCTCGCTCTCCCCCTTATGTAGCTTTCAACGCGGGGAGAATATTTCGAGATTTCGGCCGCTGGCGGCTGTTGCACGGCCATATGACATTCGGTGCACGTGGGCTATGGTTAGCTTTCGCGCATCTTCTGCTATAAGTAGCGACCGAAGGAACGTCACGAGGAATTTTTTGGAGCAGGTTTAGATTTTGGAGCGCGTCGAGTTTCATCCTTTTTTTGTTTTTTTAAATAGAATGGAGAGGTTGTATAATAGTTGCACGTTATCGAAGCCGAGTTGTTTTTATGAAACATTTGCTTTTTATCAAAATTCCAGGAACATTATTATGCGCCCGTATGTGTGTGATGTTTATGTATGTATATATAGTTGGATAACGGCAGCCATTGACAAAGTATAATATCTGCTCCGACCTTCTTACGATTTCTCGGCATGTACATCGACACTTTGTTCGAGCGTTGTTTTCACGCCGACTGCGTGTTTGTTTCTTTTTCGATATTTATGAAAACGTTTCTACATACGCTCGATCATTTTATTATTCACCTCGAGTATTTGTTCTTTTTCTTTTTTCCAGAATTGTTGTCGTTGATGGATGACGCCTTTGTGTTTATATATAATACTGAATAAGAAAAGTTTTGCTTTCTCTCTATCTCTATAAAGTTTGTTGTCAAAAAATTGTAGCTTTGTTTTCACCGACGAGCAAACAAAGCTATACATGGAATAACTTTTTTAATCGATATTTTCTCTTTTCTCCCCTTTATTTGAAATTTAGTATTATACCTACTACTACTAAAACTTTATCTAACTCTTCTCTCTTTACCCATATTGCGCCACATTCCTTCCCCACTCTTTCTACACCCTCCGCCGTCATGACCTCTAAAACACCGCGTTCCCTTTAATCCCACGCAATATCCCTTCCGAGACACCTCACCCCCTATCCCCACAATATACCTATACCTGCTCCACGCTGACGGAAACCTGACCGTCAGCCGGATTCGCGCCTTCCTCTCTCCATCCATCGCGCGCGCGCGCGCGAGGACATCCACCTATCCGGTGATGGCGGGAGAGGGGGAGGCGGCAGAGCTACTCTCTCCCGCGCGCGGGCGCCGCAGACGCCGCGCACCACACACAATCCACGCTCGAACGTGCGCCCGTCACCTGTGCAGTCGCCGCTCCGTGTGCATATAATACTCTATAATCGTCCTCTCTTCACGATAAATACATACATTATTATACTTGCAATCGCGATTGTTGTAACTTTCTGACAGACTGTGTGCAGTGTGTGAGTGTCTCCGTGTGAATAAAGCAAGGAGAGAGCGAGAGAGTTGAGACAATCAGCAGCAGCCGGGCCGCGTATTGTAAAATATGCTCGCGAAGCCCCGCCAGCATCATCGTCGCCGTGCAGTTGTCGCAGTCCAGCATCCCCGGAGCTCCATCCTCGCCGTTATAAAACCTCTCGAGTCGCGTGTGCAGCAGTGCCGGTACATCGCCGTGCAGACCTAATAGAGGACGCACCTAGTGGGCACATACATACATATTATATACACCGCGTGTGTGTGGGTGATTGCGTGTGCACATATATATAAGCATTAATTAAGCATATATATAAGTATATAGAGACAGACAGATAGACAGTTGGCGCATACACCCACCAGTGCTGCACACTCCGTAATAACCCGCGTGTCCCGCGCATCGTCACTGAAGATCCTATATACCATTGTAAACGCTCGCCGAGGGCTGCTCTCGCATAATATACAAGTAAGTCGTTATTATACAGCAGAATGTGTGCAACAATTAGCCTCAGACGCTGCGTACATCATACTCGCACTGTGTCAATGTGGCGAACGCGTGCGTTTGTGTATCACATACATATATATATACACACAACACATCGCGCGCGCGCGAGGGAGAAACGTCGGCAGCTGTCATGGCGCGTATACTACCTACATCGCCGCGCTTTTGCGCGCGCGCAGCTGTGTTGTCTGCGTCGTGGTGCGCGTCGACAAGTGCCGCGCGCGCCCGCTCTTTTCTATCCTTATACCGACATAGTAAAATACTCACCTCCTCGCCGCGAGCGCATCATCAATGAACAGCACCGTTTTAACAATTACACCTCGTGAGTGGCCCTATCCGGGTAGTTTTGCACGGCAGTCGCGCGGGTAGTTTCGCGTGTGGGTGGCCGCCAAGTGGGGAGGGGGGGCATCAAGTATGGCGGCGGCCGTGTTGCGCCACGCGCCATGTCTCCCTCGCGCGCGCTCGCTCGCCGCTATATCCCGCGCCCATTCGCTGCGCCGACGAGTCGTGCCCCTTTTTCGTCCGTCGCCGCTATGCGCGGGTTCTCTGTCTCTTTCTCTTTTGTACTTATATACTCGCCGTCTGGTCTGATGATGCGGCAGCTCTCTTCCGTGTGATGAATGCTGCATGCAGGGCTGCGGCTTCTACGGTTGCGTGAGGCGCGCTCGGTGCGCGTGTACTCAGAAGCGGTGTGGGAGTTTTTTTTTCTTGTATTTTGGAAAGAAGTTTTTTGATAGGTATATGGTTAAGATGTGATTATAATAAGGTTGATTGTTCGCTGATAGATAAAGGAAAACGCGACGCAGTTACTTTGCATATACGTGATTTTTTGTAATTATAGAAAAATCGGAGTATTGATTCGACAGTGGCTATTTTTGGTACGGTATCATATGACCATGACGTCAGGCTCGTGCAGTTTCTAATCGATAATTAATAATTGTTCATCGAAG
>JAPYZP010001601.1:0-16173 GCA_030522985.1 Torymus sinensis | reverse complement strand
TATGAGGGAAAGAAGAGCGAGCCTTTTGGGGTCGTATAACGCGAGGATGCGAAGTGTGGATGGCCAAAAATGTTATTGGGAGAGTGAAGTTAAGGGTAAATTTCGTTTCTTTTCTTTTCTTTGGATTGCTCGGTGCGCGAATGTGTCGTAATGGTAGTTACGGGAGAGGCTCTCGGTATTTATAGAATTACGGCTCGCTTTTCAATATTCTTAGAGTGTTTTAAATAATAAAAATAAACTTTGACCGTTCGAATATTATAATACGAATTCTACTCTTTTCATAGTTACATACGCATAGATATATCTGATGCATAGTATTATATAGAAATGCTCGGATACGTCAAGTTTATGAGACCGCGTAGTGCATTAGATTCATAAAAATGCAGAGTGTATTAAATTATATACATATAATGCGCTTGTAATGCACGGTGAATCGAGCCGCAGAGTCGGAAAATTTATGCTGGCTGGTTGTAATGATTGTAATAAAGTAACCGAGAGAGAATTCGATGAAATTGTTATCGCATGTGAAATGTATATCCATCCTACATGTTTATAATTAAAACAACCGGTATACGTATATATAAATCACAGGTGAATCCGGTTCTTCCTATTTTAATTCGTTAAAAGCTATATAAATCTAC
This sequence comes from Torymus sinensis, assembly GCA_030522985.1. Classification (NCBI taxonomy): domain Eukaryota; kingdom Metazoa; phylum Arthropoda; class Insecta; order Hymenoptera; family Torymidae; genus Torymus; species Torymus sinensis. The sequence continues at coordinate 15,532 of JAPYZP010001601.1, read as the reverse complement.
ATTTATTATTGATTTTTTTTTGAAAATATTTTATCACTAAAACACACACTTTCTCATCGCCGCCATCCACATCTGGAAAGCCTTAAAATTAATCTCCCCCCAGCCTCATCATCACCGTCATCACCATCATCGTCCTTTATGGCCAATTTTCCGGCATCTTCCTTACGTCACACGCAAACCCACTTAGCCACTGCTTCCTTCCCTCCTCCCCCGAGATTTCTCAGGTTATATAGTTTGCTCTGGCTATGTCAAAGTGTATACTGCTCTACATCCAAAATACGAAAAATTTATAATAATATATGCATATAATGTATGATAAATTACTTCGTACCTACTTACTAATAATTCGTTATTTTAATTATACATTTTACATTTTATTTTTATCATTCAATTGGTAATTTGTTTAATAACAGAACTATTTCAGCTTTTGTAGGCACTTTTGCTCCAAAATCGATTTTGGAGCACAACAATATTACATTAGAAAATAGCGAGCAGTGCCAAAGAACTTACATGTGCAGGACAGTAGGACACCTGCGGATAGAGGTCACCTTGCAGCTCCAAAATATTTTCCAAATCAAAAATTCTTGTTGCTGTACATAGGCTCACACAGTTGAAGCGCTCAATGTATACATACAGAGATACAAAAATGCGTTCGTACCTATAAAATGTACCGCGTGCGCCTCGCAACAGTCGAAACTCCTTTCCTCCCCTGCACATATATAACACAAGGCACACTTGTGCTTAGTTCGTCCGACTCCACCTGCTACCAAAGCGGCGCCACTCATCACGCGGCGATGCACGCAAATCAGCCGATCGCGCGCCGCCGCCGTCGCCACCGCTCCCGATCCCCACGTCGTCGTCGTCGTCGTCGCGTGCCTACACACACTGACACACCTAACCTTCTTCTTCTTCTTCTTCTTCTCTCTTTCTCGCGTGGGGGGGCGAGCGACGTCTAGCGTGTATTTACGTGCCATCTCCGCGCTCCTCGGCAACGTAGTCTCTCTTCTCTCTCTCTCTCGGGCACGCTCGTGCTCTCTCTCTCTCTCTCCGTGTGCCGTGTGTATGGCATACGAAATGTAGCGCACACGCACCACGACGACGGCGCCTACATGTACACGTTCGTAATAGCAGAGTGTATAGCAGAGAGTGAGAGAAGAGAGCTGGCGGCGGCAGCAGGGCTGCGTGCGTGCGGCGAGAGAGACACAACGTCAGGGCGACCTACGACGACGACGACGACGACGACGACAGGACGATCGGGATGAGCTAGTGAAAGATAAACAGCCGCGCTAGCGCGCCCACACACGCGCGCGCGCCTCTTTCCTCTATTTTCCTCGCTCTGGAGCCTAGAGGCCCCTCGTGCACACGCACGCACCACACACACGCGCGTGAGAGAGGCGGAGGAGGAGGAGGAAGCAGCGAAAGAATTCTTCTCGCCGTTTGAAAGTGAGTTATATACACCTATATAGAGACAGCCATATCGGCATGCATGCGCATATTTAGCGGTAAAAGTCGGGCGGCTACTCTGTGAGTATTCGTAGAGAGAGACTTTCGGGCGCGACAACTGCTATAACTTACATGCATGCACACCCGACGAGCTAATTGGAGACTTTCCATAATTGGAATCCTTTTGCTCTGTCTCCCTCTCTCTCTCCTACGGACACGCGTTCGCGCTCGCTTCGCGTTCTCTGGCTGCCTTACAAAATTTCACATTCCTGAGTTATCAGCTCTCGTGGGCTGCTACTGCCATATACTCAGGTTTAGCTCGAGTTGCGAAAGCCAGAGTGGGATGGGTCTCTGTGTGAGTGTGTAGTTTTTCTGCAGGGGATTGACATGCTTGCCCGTCGTAAATGCTTAATTATAATGCAATTTGGGATTTGCAATTCATAAGCTCTGCTTTCATATGTTGTCGGGGGGGAAAAGAGAAATACCGGACTATTGGGCAACGGTCAGGCTGGCTCTGGGTGTCACACCTGCATGATAAAAATATCATCCAATGGTGTGGTTTATGGAAATTGTCTTAGACAATTAATATTCAGTGAGGTGATTTTTTTATATTTTCTCATTTAACTTTAATTAATTCAATTAATCCAATTGAAATGTGTCTTTTGTGCTTGTTACAATTGTTGACTGAAAAACATTTTACTTACATAGACAATTAAAATTTTAATCTTGTACATTATTCATTCGGTGGATGTCTATTATTAAATCATCTTATCAAGAGTATTATATGTCTCATTTTCTTATTGCTGTTCTTTGGTGTTTTATTTCTTGGAGTGATATGTGCCACTTAACTGTAAATAAAAACAAAAATGCCTGAAAGTCCAGTCCATATGAGATTTGTGTTTATGTAAATAGTAAACAATGTCGCTTATAACACAATACACGTGACTACTAAGTTTATTATTACTTACAATCTTTATAATTTTGAGCAATGATGTTCAAAAGATTTTTTGTTCAACTAGTACATCTTCCAAAACTTAATTTTCAATTTTCATAGACTATATAAATATATGCTAAACACTCTAAATAATAATATTTTGTCTAGTTGTTACAGAGAATCCCAAAGAATGGATAGTTCAGAATACGAGTTGGTCAGAAACATGACCCTACTCTTCTTTTTTGAAAGGCTCATGGACAAGGGAGGTCCTAGATCCTTGCACGATTTGAGTTGTCAATTTGGTGCCAAGGGATTTACAAAAGAAATGAGACAAATTGCTGGTGGTTCTCAAAGTGGCCTTAAAAAGTTTTTAGCTCAATACCCAGCTCTGTTCAACATTGATGGAGATTATGTTTGCGTAAACACATTTCAACCAGTGGTAGAAGAGGATGATGGTACTAAATTGAGTAAAAAGCGTGACTATGCTCAGGAAGCTGTAGAGTATTTTTCAAACAAATTAATACAGTATGGTATAGGAACTGAAGTGCCGATAAAAAGTCTTTTGGGTCATAGATCACAAGCCTCTCCAGAAGTCAGGCACATCTCAGGACAACACTTTAGGGAATTCAAAGATTTTTTGATAAAATATCCAGATGCATTTGTAGTCATAGAGGATAATGTTATATTGAAGCAATATGAAGGAATGAAAGCTGAACCATTTAAAGAATTAGGTAAGATTTTAAACCTTAACATCTTTTAAGTTCAATAAATTATAAATATTTTATATATTTTTGTTTTTTTTGCTTCCAATAGAGCCTGATATATCTATTGATCCGGAAGTGACAGCAAGACTTTTGGATTTGTTAGCAAATTGTATTGAGCAAAAAAGTGTCATATCGGTAGACCAACTGTTTAATTTGGTAATAGAAAAATTTCCTGAGGGACCATCAATGTTTAAGACACAACAAGACCTCTCTACATTCCTAAAAATGACTCCAGATGCTTTTCATGTACAAAGCAATCTTGTGACGTTAATAGGAAAACCAAAGCCTTTTGAGCCGAAGGAGAAAAACTCAGAGAATGATGATCAAAATGAAAGGAATAAGAGGAGAAAGGGGCGCGACGAGGTAGATAAAAGTCAAAATAATAGTTTATCTTTAACTCGCCAAGTTTCTGTGCAGCCAAACCAGCCAAATTCTCAACCTGATAGCTTGACTTCCAATAGTTCTTCGACTCAGCCAAATTCTCTGAATTCCAATGTTCCCGAAGTTAATCATTCAGTTTCTCCACCAGTAAGTCTTCAGCAGCAAACTTTAAAGCAACGAATAAATAACTTACTTATGAAGACTCTAGCTGAGAATACTGAGAGAGATAGAACTTTGCAAAATGCCGTGATAGGTGAAGCTTTGAAATCTAGGGTATCACAGCAGACTAAAGTAGTTGTTAATATTAGAGACTGTCTGCAAATAATAGACGACGTTATGCATCCGAGAAAACCACCTGCAGATGGCAAAGTTGTAGTGTCTTTTGACTGCGAGGGAATCAACATTGGACCTAAGGGAAGATTAACACTTCTTCAAATTGGAACAATGAGTGGTCAAGTCTATGTCTTTGATTTAATTACTTGTCCGAATATCATACAATCTGGTGGATTACAAAAACTCCTTGAGAGCAACAGTGTCATTAAGGCATGTTTTGTTTTTTACCTCTTCTTTATATTTGCTTGTGTTGACTTGGTGTTTAATAATAATATTTTATTATATTTTGCATTACAGGTGGTTCATGACTGTAAAAATGATAGCGCCAATTTATTTTATCAGTATGGAATTACTTTAGTTAACGTTTTTGATACGCAGGTAATAAGAATTAATAACAGTAAAAAGTTACACTAGAAACAACCACATTAAAAAAAAATGATAAACCTTTTTAAATTTTACTAGGCTGCCCATAGTGTCATAGAATATCAAAACACTGGAAAACCAGTATACAAAGTGAAGAATGCCAACCTAAATACTTTGTGTGAATCTTACGGAGCTCCGAGTAATTTACTTAAGGAACAATTAAAAAATATTTATAGAAGAGATCAACGTTATTGGGCTCGAAGGCCGCTTACGCGGGATATGATCGTTTACGCCAGTAGTGATGTTCAAAGTCTTGTGCCTCTAATTTACAATGCCATGTCTAAGTAAGTATTAATGTTCTCTCAATTCGTTCTATACTCAAGAATTCCTCTTTTATATCTTCATATGTCATTTTTCTCGCAGATTATTAAAGCCCGAAATGCAGAAACTCTTTGCCGAATTATGCGAAGAACAAGTGCTGATGCACATCAATCCTAACGAAGTTAAAGCGCGAAAAAAGCAGCGCAAAATTGAGACTGAAGTATCGGACTTGCGCAAGAAGATGGATGAAACAATTGGGAGAAACATTGTGCTTAGTAATCGGGAAATACGATTACTACGATATTTGGAGCTTACTAAAGAGGAGAAAGAAAAATTGAAAGGTAGCTATAAGGTAGCCAAAAAACTTGAGAAACTCGAAAGTATGGGGCAGGATAAGAATGATAGTAGTGACGAAGATGAAGAAGATGAGAAAAACGATGATGCTGAATTCCCAAGTTTAGATAGCTATACATCGGAAAATTCTCATTCCGGTATTTATCAATACATAATATGTAATATTATCAACACTTATAAAAGCATAAAAATAATCCATTGTTTTATTAGGTGGAGTTGTATCCCCCCGAAACCTCGAACCACCAAGCCTAATGGAATCAATGCAGATGGTGGACGAGATTTTGGCGGACAGTCAAATGGATGGCTTCGAGAAGATCGAACGCCTGGAAGCTATACTGTCGACAGCTACTGGTTCCTCGAACGACACGGAAACTTCAGAGAGCACCAGGTCGTCACCGACAAAGTGTAACTGTTTGTGCCAAGGCAGCAAGGGCGCAATGCAGCATAACGACACGAAGAAAGAACGCAAGGAGGTCGCCTGCCAAACACTAAGCACCAGCGACATAGTCATTACTAAGATATTTTTCACCGAGGAGGAGGAGGAACGCGAAAGACTGCTTAACACACCGAAAAAGCAGGCGACGTAGGGCCTCGCGCGCACCGACATTGTTTCCACTCTCTCGTTTCCCGGGATTCAATTATACATCACTTTATTCAGGAAGTGAAATTACTAGATTTTTTGGCCTTTTGACCCACATTTGTTAATGTTTTTCTTTTGTGCAATAACACAATTTTTATTGGAGCGAGTAATCACTACTCGGATGATGTATTACAATTTTGTTTGTTAAGAATTTTTCTGGGTGAAAAATTACGGATGAATTGATTTAAATGAATTTATTTATGTATATATTTGAAAAATTTTTCTTTTACAAATTTCATAAAACAAATCAAATTTTTGCGTTAACGGTTACACTCCCTGGGTGAAACATAAATTGCGTTATGTATCTATTGAAATCGTTGAAAATACGGTGCTGCATATTGAAATTTACTTCCTACAAAGTAAAACAATGATAAAACTGCTTATCACTTTCTAAGTGACCTAATAAATTAGAGCTACTAGGTTTAGTTTCATCGTTGGACTGATTCTGTTTAACGGAATTACGAATTTCGACGCAATGGCAATCAATCGCTATTTTGACCGTATGTAAATTATATTTATAAACTTGTTATTTTTGTTGTCGAAATAATCTATCAAAGGGTGTCTTCAGGTTGGACGTAGGAAAAACAATGATAATAATTATTGATGCGTCATATAGTTAGGGAAACTAACTTTTATGATTAATGCGTGATATTTAGGAGTAGATGGTAGGATTTTCAGTTTTGAAAACTTCCATGTTTTTTTGCCTTTTGATTGTTTAATCAGATGTATAATATATTTTTCATTGTAAACAAGCCTTTTGGCAATTTTGTTGAATAGTATACGTGTATTAAGCATAGTTTTGCATTTAATAATTGCAAAAACTGCCAATTTCTTTTGTCATACATTGTCGAAGACTAATTGGAAGTCACTATGCTTATTAGGTAGTACTGTCACCCTGCAAAAAAAAAACTGTTGCACTCATGTATGAAAATCAATAATCATTGTTACTTCAACTTTAGCATAATTGGCGCTCCAATGAGTAGATTCATACATAAAAACTCAATGTGTGATGCATAGTGCCTAATTTCAAGAATTATCTTTATAATTAAGATAAAATTTATAATATTTCTTACATTATATTTATTGTAAGCAGATGTTGAAAAACTTGGTGGTTGGGCTTTATAAAACTGAAAATCATTTCTAAATTCAGTCACTCAACTTTATGTTTTTATTTTTTATTGGAAAATAGAATTTATTGATTATATGAATCATGCTGCCAGATTATTTGATAGTTACAGCAAATTATTTTTATTTGCAATGAATTTCGGCCATATGAAAATCATGATATAATTATGTATATTGTTGATCTATTTTTTGTACAGAGTAGAATTTAGTCATTCTAAGTATGATCAGTCTATTTGTTCTTTTGAGAAAACTTTTTTTCTTAAAGAATTTATTTTATATATTTTCTTGTATTTTTTACTATACACTAAAAATTTTGATTTTTTTGATTATTTGTATATGCATTATAAACTTATATATGGAAAATGGATAATTTGATGCAAAAGAACTTGAAAAGTGATAAAAAAAAAAAAAAAAAAAAACAAGGTATTATGTATACTATCGTTTTGTGCTTTCTCAGTTTTATCATTGGACATATCATAAAACATCTAGTATAATCAACGACCTATAGCAATATTGTAAATAAATAGTTAATATTAACAAGACATTTTCAAAACGACGAATAGAATAGAAAATACAATTTGTAATTTAATATTCAAAACATTGCTTTATATCAAACCTGCGCATACAGTAACATAGAAGTATTTACATAATGTTATATATAATGCATTAATTTATATAATGAAAAATTGTGAAATAAACATATTTTTAACAAGATTTTCTGAATTTTTGTTAATAAATAGTCAAAAACAATTCTTCTTTTGGCATATCTTAAACTTTTAGATTTAATTACAGTAGAAAATTAATTCTTTCATATTTTACAGTTCTTATGGAAGAAGTTGATTTTATACTCGTTCTTGATAAAATCTCATCACTTCCTCACTTATATTGATACCACCTGCCAGTGTGACAATATATGTAAAAAATATAACTGGTGTTGCAGCTTGAAGTATCACATGTGTTTTATGAAGGATTTCTACACCTAAATTTATAAATAATTTTAAAAACGAAGAATTTTTTATTAAAGTAATTGAAGATTTAGAGTACTTACTTGCATATCCTAAGAAAGTAATATATACATAGTAACTCACTGCAACTAACCAGAAAGTATTCCCAACAAAACGGGAAAAAAAGTAGTCTTGACTAATTAAAACTGAAATACAAAAGATTTATTTAAAAATTATGAATAAAAATAGTTATTTTAAAACAACTATTTTTTGTATGTTTTTATTTTAAAAGAAATTACCTTTGTACAAAAAGAGTTGTACAAAATGTAAAATGACTAATGGTGGGAAAAATGCATTCAAGTGAATGTCAAATGCATATCCCCACTCTACATCTTGAGAACGATCAATGCGTAAATACCTATTTGTGATAAACCTATAAAAGAAATTTCTTTAATAAGATTAATAACAACAATTATACTTTTGATAATTTATTAATCTATTACCAAAATATAGAGGCTACTGCAATTCCTACTCCAATACAGTCAACAAAAATGACATATAAAAGAAGTTTTACAAATTGAAGAAATCCAAGACCTAAAACAATTGAAAATCCTACTGATGATACGCAAAGCCAACAGGCAAATAAGACCAAGAATGCAGGATCGTCTCTCGCAAATTGTGATTTAGTTTCTATAATAAAAATAAATATTTCCAATGTATAACATTACTATTGAAACTAGTAATCCAAAATTAATAATATACATACGTTTTCGACTTTGAAAATTCCTGTAAACCTTTTGTGGAGATGTGAATAAATAAACCATTTGCCACATGGCAAACTCAAAATCCATTTGTTCAAATTTTAAAAGTTTCCTTAGGTATTTGTAACATTTTGTTGCCGCTCCAAAACAGTCTTGTCTAAAAGCCAGAGAAAACTTATTAAATAATTCGAAGTATTAGTGAGGAAATGTTGATTTAACATAACTTAATCAAATCGTCTATAAGGGAAAGTAAAATAATAATTTTTTAATTGTACCTATATGTTGCTGGCATAGGTAATGATGAACTTGACGATCGCATAGATAAAGGGGAAGCGCAACGGCTTACCGGAGGTGATGTTGAATACTTCATTTTCTCCTTGCTCCTCAAAAAATCTGCTGAATAGTGTGACGAATTCTTCAGCGAAATTGCATAGTAGACTAATAAATAAATATTGGTTTGAGAGGTTAGAAATTCATATTCTCAAATAAACCCAAAATTAAGTTACATTAAAACTCACGAGTTTGTCAGTGTTTTCGTAACATTTTTATGAAGAACAAAAGATGAAACAATCATAAAAATTGTTTTAGTGCGTAAAATGCGACATTTTAACAATTGTCAGATTATTAAGGCCAATATCACAAACAACTACAATGTGACACATCCGAGAATCCATGTCTTAGTATTCGTGATAACATGGCGACATGAACGCGCTAAATTCAAATATTAATTAAATTTAAAAAATCTATATTTCTTTGGAAAAATCATTTACTTAGATTTATCGAAAGAGATGATTAATTTATTAAATTAAGATATTTAAAAGCATGAAGATAACGCCAAATGTTTGCGTAACATACGTGTAAGGGAAAAAAATATAACCTATATGAACATTATTTATAATAAACTATTCCTTTATTAAATTTTAAATTATTTTATCTATACAATTTACAATATGTTTATTGCCATTATTTAAATTACAGCCTTTACATTTATGCCTCAACGATCTCGGGATTCCATTGGGTGTCTTTCGTACCGTAATTAGGCATCGGTGAATTAGCACAGTATTATATTGATACTCAAGTCCAGCCATAAGTATCTACCTAAGTATACATAATTACGTATCTACCTGTACCAACACACTCAGTTTCTCGTGTATACTATATCGAACTTAAGTATATCGATTATTATTGTTAATAATATCGAACTTACCGATGAGCATGTAGACTTGTAAAAGATGGTATACACCCTACATGAAAATCAGCCAGGGTATCAGTCAGGAAGTAAGAAAGAATCAGAGGAGGAGACGTAACCCCGGTTATCAAAGGTTATAATCCCAATTTTCCGCCGGAAATCGCCAGGTATAATAAGGAGGCGTTGGTCTGCCAGAAAAGTAATTACAGATCTAAATGACGTCACATTCTTTGAGAATGATACAGTGCCCTCTGTAAAGACCGTACGGTAGGCCCATAAGAACTATGCGCTCTACGAGGCTTCTTGCGCCCGCCGCACACAATTTTATAGATGGCAGTGGTAACTTACGGAGTGCGAATCAAAGCCTGCCATTAATTTCTCAACATTAAGGGGTTATACCTAGCCAGGATTTTCAAAAAATTCATTTCTTTTTTAATTTAATTTTTGTAAGTTACATATATTCAAGTCGATCCGACTAATATTATCGAACTGAAGTACTTATGCGCTCATTTGCAACGGCACCTCCGAAGTGCTAGAAAGTATAGGCGGGGCAGAGGTCCGAGTAGCCGCTGCCTATACCTGAGAGCAAAACCAATCTGTATATAAACCCAACTTAAATGTTGTAGAGCCGACAGTATAAATATATACGCCGGACAGTGAAGTCCTATGCGTAGGTTTATACTTTCTATTCGGAATTTTTCGTAAATGGATAGATCCAAGTGCAGTGGGGAACCGAGAATGTCTTTCAAAGTGCCGAACTCTAGACCTAGAAAAAGAAAAAACGCCGAGACAGACGAAGGCAGTTTCAGTGCATCGGCAGAAAAATTAAAAATGCAAGAGGACATGTACGTTCCGCGCGATACGTCGGTAGAATATCGGATGATAAATTTCATAACAGTGTTCGCTGCGATATCCGAATTGGTCAAGTGCAGAGTGTGCGACGGAAGAATAAGCTTTGAAACGGCTTGCGAACGAGGATTAGGTTTTAAAATAGTTTTATCATGCGACAAGTGCGCGCCTCGGGGCGTCAATTCTAGTCCGTTTATCGATCATTCTTACGCCATAAACCGACGTTTTTTATTCGTTATGAGAGTGCTGGGCATAGGGTTGAAAGGTGCTACGAAATTCTGCGGGTTAATGGACATACCGGCATTTTGGTCTCAAAGTTACTACGACACGATTATTAATAACATACACTCGTGCGTAGAAATAGCCACCGAGAAGATTTTTCGATACGCTAGCAGCGAGGAGAAAAATTTAACTCGTTACTACCAAGGGAATTCGACAGAATTGACGGTATCCGGCGACGGAACATGGAAAAAGCGCGGATGCAGTTCTTTATTTGGAGTGGCATCGCTGATCGGCTATTATACCGGAAAAATTCTGGCTGTCCTCGTGAGAAGTTCCTACTGCAAACAATGTGAAACGTGGAAGAACAAAATGAACAGTCAAGAATATTACGAGTGGTATGAAGATCACAAGCAGAGTTGTTGCGTTAATCACACAGGTTCTCCTAGAAAGATGGAGCTCGCCACAGTAACAGACATGTTCCAACAGTCGGTGACAGAATTCGGGACACTACAGCACACACATCACATCGATGACGGAGCCTCGAAACCGCACTCTGGAATTTTGGAACCTGCACCTTACAACGAAATTCAACAAGAAGTGCAAAAAGAATACGGCGCTGGTTTTACCCAAAATAACACCGAAAGTTATGACCAACTCATCTGGAAAATATCACCGAAGATTGTCCCGTATGACTCGAAGATAGTTGACATGGCTGCGTACATCGCTGCTGGTATGTTTAATCAAGGCACAGCAGCAGTTTTGTTCTATATGAACGCCATGGGACTGTCGCTCGGGCCGAATGCGCATCTATACGCGGAAAAAGCGGATGCGGAGCGGCGCCTCAGGATCGCGAAGCAGAGAGAAGAGGGATGAATGGTTCGCAAAGTCGGTGAGCAAGATTTCGCGGGAACAGGACGGAACCGATCAGAATATATATTACATTAACAGGACACTAGAAGTTGAAACTAGTATAAAAATTGCAACGGTATGGACGAAAAGAGAGATGGGAGAAATGGAGTGTGGAGAACGAAGAAGGAATGACATGGCTGATTTTTTAAACGGAAGCCGCAAAGGAATATGCCTGGAGCATAAGGGGAAAAGTGTATAAGGAGTATACGTGTTCGACCAAGTTCTTACAGCAAAAGAGATAAAGGAAAGATGGCACAGAAAGGCATTGGAAAGGTGGACCAGCAAGAAATGTAAGGAAGGATGAGCGAGAAGAACGAAGAGAAGAGAAGAACACTAGCGCAAACATAATCACACACACTATTAAAAGCGAGGATTTTTGTCGTTTTTTATTTTGAGCTATTTGTTAATTTGTTAAATTGATATGTTTTTTTTTACTTACACAAACACACTAACGCAAACCAAACCACAGAGCGAGCCTAAGAGCGAAAGAAGGATATTTTTTATATACTTTTTATGTATAAAGTAGGAAATCATGTACAATGTTTAAATAAATTACTATTATTATTATATTATTTTTGTTTTTTAAGTGTTCCTGGTGTTATGGATATTATTATATTAACTAAATCTTTTTCATTTTTTTTTTTATAACAAATTTTTTTAGTTCAGAAATATCTTGCTTACCACAAGACGCCTTTGTAGCAGCAATAATTATTATAATTATTACATAAAAAAAATTTGTAGATAATATTTAATATTACTTTATTATGTGTACAAAATTTCAAATAAATAAATTAAAATGTGGCTTCAAAAAAAATTCTTTTAAGCTGCTTCTATTTTTCCGGTTCTCAACTTCTCCGAGCTAGCGTTAGCGAGTGGTAAACTACCAGCAAGTAGCTTATCATTAATTTTGTTATCGGGTAAACAAAGTCTAGTTTGTATAAGAAGTTAAAAGAAAGGTTTCTCATACAGTATAACAAACTATATTGTTTTTCTAAATTACTAAATTAAAGTTTACAATAAAAATAATGGTAACTATTATTAAAAAATGTATCTTTCAATATATTATCTTTTTTTTTTTATTTTTCTGTTACTTTAATTCATCAAATCGTATGCTCGATGAATGCTCTTTTTTATTTTACTAAATGGAGTATCTCGTGAATGTATAATAGGGGAAGATATGGGTCGTGAGGTAATATGGGGTTTTGGTATACTTGCATAGCAAAATAATTCGAAAAATAATTTTTGTTTTCAATTCGTTATGGTAGTAAAAACATAACAGAATTTTGTATGTGAAAAAAATACATGTCAGGTATTAAATATAATTTTTTTAATATAGTATCATGTGATTGATTAACTCTTAAACTCTCATTTTCATGTTACCCCTTTTTTTTACCTTTCTCAACTTTTTTAAAATTAATTGAAAAGTATATTTAAGTTGAGGCGATATGCAGTTCTTGGTATAGGACGAAATAGGCACACGTTTCGGCCTATAGCAGCGGAGCGACCGCGCGCAGCTTCCCCGCGCTTTTTCTTTATTCGATTTAAAATTCGGGGGGCGGATACCTACTATAACGAGAGCGCGTGCGGAAATACGAAACTCAATTAAAAAAAATTAACGGCTACACGTCCTTGCGCGCCCTATCCACGCGCTTTCTATTCAACCATCTTATGAAAATTAATTATTCATACACTCGGAGTAAGTATCGTCGTGCGATCCTCGGCTGATTAATTTTGTTGCAACGTAACGTATATAAAGGAGAGCAAAGCACGCCCGTTGTAATTCACATCGATTAACCCGAAGCCGTCAAACCCACATATACCGAATCCTTCTACATTCTCGGCTAGCAACAACACACACCTACAATGTATCTCTTTCCCATACCTACACGACAATCTACGAGCCTACAACCGACGCTGGAATGTCTTTCCAGATGAAAAGGCAATTCATCTCGGCGCAAGATGACGACCATATACTCTCTCGCTGGACCACATCGTTGCTTTCGCGCGATTTGGCAACAGTGCGCGAAATTTAACTGCTACTAGCTGCCCATGGCGAACGCGCGCGCGCGCGCGCGTCTTGAGTCCCGATAAAGGAAGAGCGGGAGAGAGAGAGAGAGAGAGAGAAAAAGGGAGAGGGAGAGTGTGTAGTATGTGGTAGTCGTCGACGCATCACGCGAGAATCGATACGTAGCGAGCGCGCGCGAAGCGAGAAGCGACGCTTCGCTCTCTCCCGCGCTCTCAGCTAGCCGCAGCCAGCCAGCTAGCTAGTAGCTAGCTTCCTCCCCAAAACGTAAACACTCCCGCACGCACGCACGCACGCACGCACGGGGCATCGATCGGTCCTGCCGCCGCCGCTGCACCTCTATATATATATACGTATATGCCTTCGCTCTATATGTGTGCGGCTTGGTCTCTCCGAGCCGCCGAAAATTCGCGCGCGCGCGCGCGCCCCGAAGAAATCGATTGGGGGGCGGGTGAAAAGCATTTTTTTTCGTTATACATACATACATATGTATACTATAACAATGCGTGTACGTTGTACGCCTGCGTAATTGTATATCTATATATGCGTATAGCGCATAGTACGTTCTATGTATAGAAATTTTTCGGCGGGAACCGCGGCCGCCTTCACCCTTCCAACCCTTACTTACTTCTTCTTCTTCTTCCTCCTCCTTCGCCACCTCCACTGCTTCTTCTTCCTGTTCCTTGGCGGCCCTACATACACACCGTGCCTTATCCGTCCTCTCTCTCTTTCCTCCTCCCGGCGAATGCGAAATTAATGAAACACTGGCTCTCTCCCTCTCTCTCGCGAGCAGCGGGCAGGCGCAGGCAGGCAAGGGGGTGAGTCGCTCCGTCGCGGAGGTGGGGAGAAGAAGCGGAAGAGTAGCTGGAGAGTGGGAGAGAGAGGAGAGTTGAGAGTATATGTGTACAGTATATACACGGCGGGCGATCTCGCGCGTCAGTCGTTCCGCAGTCGAGTACGCAGACGCACCGAACGAGCCGGAGAGAGCCGACGAGTGTCCAGGCAGGCAGTAGCAGTCTAAGCCTAGCTCTCTTCTCACCTTGCAGGTCTCCTTCAACCGCAGGCGACCGAGATTTCTCCAGCAGGTGCGTACACACTCCACGTTTTATATTTCTTTTCCCCCCCATTTTATTTTCAATCGCGCACATACTTATAGTTTTTTTACGCGCGCGACTCTTTTTTCCGGCAAGTGTCCTTCCTGCGCAAGAGCGCGCGCGCGCGTGCTGCTTACTCGCCGCGTCCATTAACCGAGCGCCGCCAAATTTTCACCAGCCACTCGCGAACCCCGCAGCCAGCATTGTCGAGGCTCATCGCTACGCCGAGTGTTTTACTTGCACGGGCAAAACGATTGGCGTCCCGCGCTCGCGTTAATATGTACCGCGGCGGACGACGCGACGCACACGGAGCGAGAGAGACAGAGAGCGCGAGCCGTGTCATGGCGGCGCCGCCAAGCCGCGCGCGCCCGCCGGGCTCTCTCGCCTGTCGCGGACTGCAATTTTTTCCACCCACTTGCCGAGCCCCGATCGCAGGGTTCTCGGTGTCGAAAAATCAAGAAAAATAGGGGCCATCCGATGGGCCGGTGCATTCCCTCGCATACGTTGTATAGGCCCGATGCGTGTGTACGCTGATGATAAGTCGACTTGGCGGGGGGACACACGACGCGCGCGGCCGCGCTTATTTACTCTCTCTCTTGATTCGGAGCATTTTGAACAATGGCGTGGCGATCGCATCGCACGCGGGCCTCTCTTATTTATCGCTTTCCCCGTATACATCTATGTGTTTGTTATTTTCGTCCCTTGGTGGCCTCGCGTACTTGCGCGTAACGCACCGAGGTAAGTGCCTATGCACTAACGCCTGTGTAGGTAGGTAGGTAGGTACCGGGCGAGCAACGAGCGAGCGAGCGCTGCCTACCCATCAAGCACCGGTGCGCGCGCGCGCGCGTTCCGAAAGGGCGGGAAAGGTCGATGGGCAAGCAGC
>JAPYZP010001600.1:0-16269 GCA_030522985.1 Torymus sinensis | reverse complement strand
GTTTAGCTCGGCGTAGGTCAGAGGATTCGGACTGGCCGTCTTCGTTGAGGCCATCTCGTTGTCCGACATTGTGCCGCCTGACCATTGGCTGCCTCGTGCGTCTACTACTGCGAGGAGAATTTTATTTATTATTTAACAATGCTAAAATCTCTATACGAAAAAAAAGCCATTTTTCTATCGTTAGTAATCCCTGGTAATCTCTAAAGATACCCCGCATTATCGTAGAAGAAAAACAAACTCGACTTACTGTTAGCGCTAGCGGGCAGATACGCCTCGGGCAGCTGCGAGCTCCACCTGGGCGCGTAAATCGGCTTGATATTCGGGAACAAATCGGTGCTCGAGCAGTGCAGCACGTTGAGCGGCTCCGGGGCATTCGCAGCTATGTTTGGCAGATAGGCGTGCGACATTGGCGAGTCGCGTTTCTGCGTGGTCACGCCCATGTGCTTGTGCGCCTTCGTGACGATGGCGGACTTGGACACGCGTCCGCCCGTCGGCTCGTCGTCGTCCGAGCTGTGCGAGCTGGCGCCGTCTAGAGCGCGGCCTCGGCCATCCCGCTGCGACGCGTCCGAGTCCGACTCGGAGTCGCGTCTCTGCTGCGCTTCGCGTTCCTGCTTCGCCTCTGTAACATTTTTACGGCAAAGTGTTTAGAAGAATTGCGGATAATGATTAATTTATTTTTCTACTTTATGTATTTAAATAATTATCGTTGACATATACCATTTCTCTTAAATCTCGCAGAGTGATTGCTTCGCTTAGTGATGTAAGCTCCACGATCGCTGTTGTAGTTACTTGTCGATGTCGACGTATTGCGGAGCTGCGTGTCGCTCCTGTAGGGACTGGATCCGGTCTTGTTTGTGCTCCGAGACGTTGTGCTGCTCGTCGACACTCCGACGTGAACTCTTTTGGAGTTCGCGTCTGTCCCTCCGTATGTCGACGAGTACCCGATCCCAGACCGCTAAACAAAAAATGTCATTCACAATTTTATTATAATTTCAGCGATAAACCCGGGCCTAACGAAAGTATAGATTAAAATCCGTTCTGATCAATATAATAAATTTCAATAGAAGAAATTTAACTAACCGTGATCCCAGTGTTGACGTTTTGGCTACTACTCCCATTAACCATGCTGACGTCGAGCAGCGGCGCCTTCTTCCCAATACACTTCAGCAGACTCAAGTACAGATTCCTCCTCACCCTACCGTTGACGAAACAGTAGCCCACAAGGCTGAATATCGCGTGCACGACGATCGAGACGCTGAGCATGTACGATAGAGTAGGCGAGTTCTCCGAGGCGCCAAGAACGGCGAGGGTCCACGTGGCGCCGAGTAGCGGCAACGAGGCGACGGACAACCAGAGAAGCGTGCGCAGATTGCCGAAGCCCATTATGTGCTCCTTGAGGGTGAAGGCCGCGCGCACCGAGAGCACGAGGATGCAGACGTTCATCGAGACCATGATGCAGATCGGACCGATCAGCGACCAGATCACGTTCTCGTAGATGGATAGCCAGCAGCTGGAGTAGAAAAAGTATAGTTATATAATAAGGAAATGTAAGTGTGGCCATTCTATTGGTCGTCGTAGAAGAAGGGATCACTTACAAGTAGAAATTTCCGTATTGGTCAGCCCTGACGCCGATAGTCAGCGCGACGATTATAGCGGGCACGCAGTAACCCAAGGTGTAATAGAACCTCATCGGTCCGTGATTGATATCCCTCATCTCCGTCAGCATTCTGTACATATGTATCGAGTCGACGAGCGTCCAGGAGAACGTGCTCAGCCACGAGTAGTGCAGGCCAATCGCAATCAGCTTGCAGGGGAACTCGTTACCGATCAGGGCGGTTCTTCCTTTCAGCGCGATAAGGTAGAGGAGCTCGGAGCAAAAGACGCAGAGCACGAGGTTCTTGTGGATGCTGTTGGAGTTGGTCTCGCCGCCGCGGATCAGCGCGAGGATGAGGATCGTCGTGAGGAGTAGCGGCAGGGCGACGATGAACGCGCTGTAACTCGTGACGTCCTCGAGAAGGGACGGTTCGGGCACGTACTCGAGGTCGAGGACGTCTGTGAGAACAGCGAACGTCGAGAGCTTTATGCACGAGCAGTTGACGACCGTACCGAGGATAGCGGACGTGTCGTCAATCTCGGTTGTGCAGCCCAGTCTGCTCCATTCGCCGATTCTGGAATAGATAAGAATAATTTGTAATTAAAATTGTGTTCACTAGTAGGCTTCTTTTAATCATAGTAAAATCATTGCTCTAAAATAAGTACAGAGAAAGTTCACTTTTAGCTGATATATTTTGAAGAAATTTTATATATATAATGCTTTGTACACCTCCAATGTATGTTCATTTTTTTTTAACTTTGATGGAGAACCACAAGCCAATATATTGTGGAAAATAGGACAGTCCATATTGGAAAAATGTATGTTGCAGAAAATACGTATCAAGCTAAAAACCTACCCTCTGGCAGTGCTCCAATGCACACATTGAGGATTGATTCGAGTCTTGTAGCCATCGTCCTCGCTAAGCCACAATTGAACTCGAACCGGAGATTTCAGAGGTATTCCTGTCAGAGTTTCATAACCATATTCGGATGGCACTAGGACGGACACCGTTACAATAGGCGATCCGATTGCTACCTCGACTCCCCACCTTACGGTTACAGTTTCATCAAATCTAAAGCAACAACAAATATTTGATTAATCTACTATTCTCAGGACAATAATAGCAATATCATAATATATTTTAATTTTCAAGTCCTACCTTTTTGGTAGAAGAGAAGCAAGTTCTCGGTATTGCACATAGCTTAGCACGGCCTTATGATTACTTAGACTGTTTTTGACATTGAGGTCGCCCTGGGTAACAGATTCAATACCCATCAGGCTTAGAGGCACTTGTATTTTTGAATACGGATCGAACTTGGTTGGATCAGGCATATAATTGTTGTACTTTGGAAAGCTTATCGAGGGGCCCATATGCATGGGCGTGACGAAGAAGGCAGAGGTGTCGGGTAATATGACTTTTTGGTCGGCCTCCGAAGGTCTGGCTGTCGACAAGGTGGGATCTTCCTTGTACTCCGCTGTTTCGTATCCGAATAGACTCTCGGAAGTGACGATGTCCAAACCCAAAACTGTAATCGAGAAGAAAAATGTTAAAAGATCTAATTTATTATTCCTTTCAGTTTCAATTATTGTATTATGATATACTGACCAACATTGGGATTAACCACTTCAAAAGGACTCGTGTAAGTATCATGCTGGGACACAGCCAGCGTTTTCAGATACTCGGCCATGATCATCATGATCCTATCAGGAGTGTCGCCAGTTAGCGTCTCTATCCTCAACCAGTTCTCTGCGTATTTCTTTTGCAGAACCGCTCCGCAAATACCCACTAAATGCTCCACATAATCTTTATCCTGGCTATGCGTTAGATTCAGTCCAGCCAAACTATCCTCGTATTTTAGTAGCGCAGTGAGCAGGGCTTCAGCGACTAGCAAATCTGCGCCGTACATCATTTTCGTGGCGTTCACTGCCTTGTGCAGCTCCATTGCTATCTTCACGGCAATGTAGGTATTTAGTGTGAGCTCGTCTGCCTCTAGAGCGGCTAGCTGGTGACGCTGCTCGATGAAAATTTCAGAGGTGCAGTTGAATAGATCAGGTTCCTGCCAACCGCTGAGTTTGTCGGAGCAGGATCGCGAAGTCTTGCCCTCGGCTGTGCCTGGACAGTCCTCCACCGCTGTTTGGCCAAATTTCGTTCGAGGCCACCATAAGCCTTCCGAGTAGGATCTAAAATACAAGGAATATTTTTATAAAAAAAGGAACTTGTAGATGGATTGTTGATTATATAATACTTCTTTAGAAATCCTTACCTTGGACAACCATCATATACCACTTCGCACCCTTTCAAGGTAACTTCTGCGTAGGGGTTAGGACATGCAGTACACTGTCTTCCAATGACACCTGTCCTACACCTACATTGACCAGTCAACGAATCGCAACGTGGACCGAAGCTTCCAGTGGCATAACATTCGCAGGGAATGCACTCCTTTTGACCAGGTGGCTGATAGTGATTTTCTTTACAGTAGCATTCGCCTGTCGTTTTATTACAGGCAGGATCATAGCCTCGGGATTCATCGCAGTGGCATGGACCACAAACAGGAGTACCCCACCACGTGGCCGGACAAGGTTGTTCAGCTAAAATATTTTAAATGAAATATAAGTTATGACTTTCTAAGTTTAACTTTTATTGATATAAAATTATTCTAGTAGTAGTAATGTACCTTTAATTTCGCAATATTCTCCAGAATATTCCTCAGATTTACACTGGCAGTCATAATCTTTCCGGCTATTTGATGTTTCTATACATGTCCCAGATTCACTACAAGGATTAACATCACAGATTTTCTCACAATTGTGACCAACTCGACCTTCTGTACAAATACACTCGCTCAATTCCCATTTGGTTACGCACGTAGCTGATTCTGCGCAACTGGTTCGACAGGTGTTATCGGTATTACAACCAGATCCAACGTTATCTTGGATAATTGGTCTTTGCAGAAGGGTTTGATTCGTACCTACTCGCACATCCTGCAATTTTTATATGAATTAGTCAAAATATATTTAATAAATTTATAATAACGGGATAGTTGAGTAAATGCAAACCTGTAAACATCCACTGAAAGATGGTAAGTCGGTAATGAATGTTGTATCTGGCCCACCAATTAACGTTCTACCTACATACAATCCTTGCAATTTAGCTGGTAATGATAGAATTAATGGTCTATTTCTATAATCGATGTCCATTGAAATTTGTCCACTCTGCCACCTTACTTCTATTCTGTGCCATTCCCCATCGGCTATGCTGACCCATGATTTTATTACGTCAGCGCCGTCCAATAAGACAGTCAATTTCCCACCAATCATTTCAAATAAGATAGAGCTATTTTGTCCTATTTGAATGGTCATGATGAATGCATCCTGGTCTCTAGTTCTTAAACTAAACCCTGTTAACCAAGGTAATTGAATCGGTTTCAACAATGGATTGAAGCTTAGATGACCGTTACCACGAAAGCGCCAAGGCTTGATTATTTCATCATCGCACTCGGGACCAGCATAACCTTCGGCACACTCACATACGTAACCTGACCATATTTCTTTACATTTGCCATTGTTGTTACAAGGACTTGAAGAGCAGAAAGCTCTCTTTTCGGGACAACCAGCAATCGTGCCATTGTCTGCAACGAATGAGTTCAAATCGACAAATTGATGGTCTACATGGAAATCACTGATGCAACCGACAAAGTCCTTGTTTCGTACTTGAAAGCTAGATGGTATAGCTGGCAAACCACCTAACTGCAACGGTCCAGTGAGATCTAAAAACCTGTGACAGGTTTCGGTGACGTCGCTGCATCGAGATTCAAGAATCTGCTCATTTCTACCTGCACAAGACCACTGTTCGCCGAGTCTTTCCCCAAATCTGAGTGCTAAGGAGATATCGCAGTCATCCAACGATACTACTATCGATCTGTTTATGTAAGATACTTGAACTTCATGCCATTGACCATCGGCAACACCACCAGGAATCTCAGCGGTTGCTCTAGTCACCTCATCGCCTAAAGAGAAACTAAATTGCACTTGAGATTCCACAATTTCCAGGGCAATAAA
Organism: Torymus sinensis; assembly: GCA_030522985.1. Taxonomy (NCBI): domain Eukaryota; kingdom Metazoa; phylum Arthropoda; class Insecta; order Hymenoptera; family Torymidae; genus Torymus; species Torymus sinensis. The sequence goes on along the minus strand of JAPYZP010001600.1, from coordinate 10,616 downwards.
ATCATGTTTTTCATTGTATCTTCCATTATAAAGTAAGAGTCCTTCTGTAGCTTCAGTTGCAAATTTCATTTTTAAATGAAATCTATGTCGTTGTCTAAGAGACGGGAAGGTGAGAAAACTCGTAGGTGCAAAACTTCGTGCTTTTAATTGGCAAAGCGGTGTAACATTATCCGTGGGAACGGCTGGGCAATGTTCACAAAAGAATCCACTAGTAATCCTATTTACACACTGTGATCCACCTTTACATATATTCGGTATACATGCATCTTTCTCAAGCGATATCTCACAATTTTCACCTATGAACTTTGCTGGACATTCGCAGGAGTAACCACCTTCTCGTCTTCGGCAGGTTCCTCCATTTTTACAAGGATTAGAATAACACAAATTCACCTCTGTATCGCATAAATAAGCCTCTTTACTGCCAGTGAAACCTCTGGCGCATTGACAAGTAAAGGTAGTCACCGGATAAATTGGCCGGAAAAGTACCGAACTACTACTGGCAAAACCTGATGCATTTCCAAACTTCAGCACAGTGATACACTCTTCAAAGTTTAAACACGGCTCGCTCACGCATAAATTATCGTCAAAGGGTAGAACTTTAACATTTGCTAACCGTGCTAAAATTCCACGGTTGAGGTATACACGTTCTTGTAAAAATTGTGTACTGTAAAATTCATCATTAGAACCAGGCTCAACTCGTTTCGCTGAGAAGCTAACATTCAAAATTTTACTATGCACATCTGTATCTTCTTGCACACTGAATATAAATATGTTATCTCTAGGGCAGGGAATTATGGCTGCAAGACCATCTAAGAAATATCCCAGGAGCGGGCTCAAAAAAGCTTCGACAGTCATTTCGTCCAGTCTTACGGTTATTGAGTTAAAGAGCATTTTATCGGTTATCAGTCTTACTGACAGAGTCATAGTTGCTTTCACTTCGTTGATCCCGTCTGTCACAGACACGTCCATTGTTGCTACTCGAGGCACGTTTGTGTTCAATTGAGGGGATAACGTGATTTCTCCAGTTGTCTTATTGAGGGAGATCAAGTTGGCGTTGTTGCCCGACAATATTGTATAAACTAGTTTATCAGTCACATCAGCATCAAACGCTGGAACTCGACCTATGGCAGTACTGGGGAAGAAGTCTTTGAAGTTATTAAAGATTATCTGAAAGTCTTCTAACTTTGGCGCGTTATCGTTAACATCGGTAACGAGAACCTATAAAGAATAAATAACATATTTTATTATTTTCCAAGGAAATCAGTTATATTTAGAAAAAATTGAAGAAAATATTACCTGAACTATAGCATCTGATCGCAAGGGAGGGGAAGTAGCTCTCACGACTAACTCAAATTTCTTTTTCGGCGATTCATAATCTAATTCCTGAAGAGAAATCAGTTCAGCCCTGTCAGCTCCTGGCCGTGAAACCAATTGAAAGTTGCCGGCATCTTCGCCACCAATAATGGAATACTGTACAACGGCATTCGGTCCTTCATCGGGATCATGGGCATAGATTTCTCCGACCGTCGAGCCGATGGGGGAATTTTCAGGGATATATAAGGTGATCTTGTCCTTCTCGAATACGGGTGGGGAGTCATTTACATCCTCGATCTTTATAACGACTGCTACAGTTGAAGAGAGCTCAGGAGAACCACGATCCGCAGCTACGGCCTTTAGAGTGTATCGGGCCGTGGATTCACGGTCGAGAGCTTTGGCAGTTCTGATGACACCCGTGGCAGGGTCGATGGCAAACGAACCGTCGCCGTCATTCTCTAAAGAATATTTTACCTGCAAACAAAGGTGCACATAGTAATTCAGTACTCATCATTCATTGGCGTAATACACTCATTCATGCTTGAGCAAGCATGACCCATTCATTTTTTCAAAAAATACAAAAGACTCTTACCCTTCCGTTGAGTCCAACATCAATGTCAGTAGCAGTAACCTTAATAACGCTCGTACCAATGAGCACGTCTTCCCTCACAGCTCCCTGATATTGCATGGTATCGAACGTCGGAGCATTATCATTGACATCGGTAACTGATATCTCAACATCCGTTGTATCACTCAACGGTGGTACGCCTCCATCCTTTGCCGTAACCGTCAACAGATATCCAGACATGTGCTCCCTATCCAACGGCTTCGTTGTAGTAATAGCTCCGGTTTGAGCATTAATAACAAACTCTGGCGCATCTCGACCCTCGGCACCATCGTCTTCGCTGCCCAAACTATAGGTGATCTGAGCGTTTTGACCGACATCAGAGTCCGTAGCACTGACCACGAGGACGGTCGTCCCCAGGGGTGCGTCTTCAAAGACTGAGACAGAGTATGGCGCATTCTCAAAGACTGGCGCGTAATTGTTCGCGTCGGAAACGTTCACGTAGACGAAAGCTGTGTCGCTGCGACCGCCTGAATCTGAGGCTGTTACCGTAAGGACAAAGCGCTTTTCTTGTTTGTAATCCAAGGGCTGGGCGACGGTGATGAGACCACGGCCATTTTGAGAAGTTATTGAGAAACGACCTGTAAAAATTATCCATTTTCTATACATGTGACTATCTCAAGTACATTGGTACCTATTTCCATAAGTGATTTATAATTATCATTTACCTCTGGTATTTCCTGATGATATTTCGTAATGTATCCTAGCATCTTCGTCAGGATCAGTCGCGGTAACCGTCGTTACAGGCGTCCCCGGTGGATCATCTTCAGCCACCACCGCCTCGTAGCTCTTAGGATCGAAGTACGGATCGTTGTCATTAACATCTGTCACCGTCAAAATCACCGTCGCACTAGCAGATTTGGGCGGATCCCCCGCATCACTCGCGATCACGACAAACTGGTACTTAGAACACTGTTCGCGATCGAGCTGTTTAACGGTGAATATCCATCCCGTCTCACAATTCACAGCAACCGGAAAGTTCTCGGTGGAGCCGCCGCTCAGGTCTCGCGCACCGATGGAGTACTTTATCTGCGCGTTTGGACCCTCGTCTGCGTCATACGCCTGTACTTTGAGGACCGAGTAACCGATGGCGACGGATTCTGAAATGGCTTCTTGGAAAAGGCTGGCGTGAAATCTAGAATGGATAATGTAATGATGAATATATGTAAATGAGATTGTTATCAAGTTAATGACGTTTAAATTATGTTTTATATATTTATATAAAAGGTATTCAGAAGAATATTTTTATAATACTAAGAACTAACTCCATTAGTATTGTATAAGATTTTTTGTTCATACCTCGGCACGTTGTCATTGACATCCTTGACCCTGACGAGCAGCTGCGTGGTATTCGACTTGGCTGGCAATCCACCATCCTGCGCTCTCACTATAATCTTGTAGTTCTTCACCGACTCGTAATCCAGTGGCTTCACGAGAATCACATCGCCGCTTTGCGAATCGATCTGAAACGTATTCTGCGTATTTCCGCCGATTATACCGTAGCGAATCGCCGCGTTAGAGCCCGTGTCGGCGTCCGTGGCGCGGATCTCCGCGATCGCCGGATTGATCGTGTAGTCGAGGTCCTCGGGTACGCTCACGATGTAGGTGCGCTCCGAGAATTGCGGATAGTTGTCGTTATCGTCCATCACGCGGACAACGAGGGTAGCTGAGGCTGTGCGACGGTTCGATGATGGGTTGGCCTGGTCCGTGGCTTGAATGATGACGGTGTAGACCTCGGTTTTCTCGCGGTCGAGGGACATTTTGGTGGTGACGATGCCCGTACGTGGATCGATCCTGAAAAAAGTCGATAGAAAGTTATTGTTTACGTTGACGATAGTATCGATTTATTTCTTATTGTTATTAAATATAAATGATTTCACAGAATTGTAGAAAAATTCATACTTCATTTTACAATTTTGCAAAAAGATTTTTTATTTGTAACTGTTTACGGTAAACTAGCTTTTTGGTATTCATCTATTGTGATATCGCAATTTATCTTGATGACAGCTAAGATCAAAGAAGTGGCATGAAGTATATATTCAAATGGATTTAGTTGAAGGGATTCTCAAGGGAGTGATCGTGTAAGTCAACAGTTTGAGCTAATAGGAGAGAACGGAAAGGATAACAGAAGATTATGTTACATTCATCTTGCGTGTCAGCAAAAGCTATATCAAGCTGTTGTATCGTTCCCTTGAGATTGCGAGTTTTTTGTTTCACTATAGAATATCTACGATTTACTCAATTTAATTCTAATAAATAGAATTGCAGAATATCTATATCAAAGTAAAATGCACAGTGCGAACATTTCGAATATATTAAAAAAAAATGATTTATTCTCTTTGCAAAACGAAAGAAAAGAGCTTTGTAAATTCAATTACTGAGATACCTCGATAACATTGATTACGATGCTTATCCTCACCTGAACGTAGACTGATCCTCCGACATGGTAGTGGTCCCTCCGCCCGTCGTCGACACAATCGAGTACTCAACCTCGGCGTTCTTCCCGACATCCTGATCCGTAGCTTTGATCGAAATCACGCTCGAGCCTATCGGCACGCTCTCGTGCACCGAGGCCTCGTACTCGGGCTGCTCGAAGGTGGGCGCGTGATCGTTGGCGTCGAGCACGTTGATCTGGAGGGTGGTGGTGCCGGTGCGCGGCGGGAAGGAGTCGTCGACCGCGAGCACGCGGAAGTAGTGCACGTCGACGTTCTCGCGATCGAGGCGGGCCGTCGTCGTCACCTTGCCGCTCGACGTGTCCAGGTTGAACAGGCTCTGCGAGCGCGCGTCTATCAGCGAGCTCATCGTGTACCTGGCCCCAGAGAGGGAGAGAAAGAGAGATAGAAAAAGAGGGCGTTTGACGAAGGTCAGACACGTGCGGGTCGGTTTGTATGTGCGGGCTCGGACGAGTGAGATAGTGCGGTGTATTTCATTTTTAGTGCAGCCGAATGGACTTTGAAGCTCGAGCTTTCACGTGCTTTTTACGACTCGAAGTTTTAAACTGAGCGCGCACGGGTAGTTAAATATTTTAACTTCTGCTGAGAAACTTATAAATAAGGAAAAGATATGCAATTTGAAAGGTATTTTTCATTTTTTGTGGGAAATCATTTTGAAATATTAGTCTCTGAAGGTTCGTTCTACAGTGACATGCGATAACTTTGCATATATAAAACTTGTTCGTAAATTTGCTCGAAGTATAATAGTAGACCAAAATTTATTAACTCTCATAAAGAATATGATTATATGCTGAGCTCCATGCACCTATTTTATATAATAATTTTGTACATGAGATATACTGCAGTTATGAAAAACCTTTCCTCTCTTCACTTCCGTCCAGCCTCAACACGATTCTCCTGAGTAAAAACAATTACACGCGTCCCCACTCACCTCACGATTCCTCCCTCGGGATCCCTAGCCTTGACCACGGTGACAGCGTTGCCGGGCTCCCTCTCCTCCTCCACGGCGGCCACGTAGAGCGCCTGCTCGAAGAAGGGCGACTGGTTGCGCAGCTCGCGTCGCACGCGCCGGCCGAGGTCCGTGTCGTCGAGCTGCTGGTGATGGAAGACGATCTTGAGCCGGTGCTCGGCGTCGGTGAGGTAGGTAGTGCCGCAGCGCAGCGTCATCGTCACCGAGACCTTCCAGAGTGGATCGACCAGGCACTGCTCCGACGCCGATACCAGGTCCCCAGCTGCGCCTTCTACGAGGAAGCGCGGGTCCGCCACTCCGCCTAGGTGGACAAAGTTATGGGTATAAGTATAAGGTATCATTATAAGTTTAGAAAATTTTCATTATGGTTCCAAAAGTTTATAATAGTGGTTATGTTTGCGTAAAATATTGTTGTATCTCGTACACTTTTGTAAGTGTACTTATTTAATTCATTAAATTATATTCACGGAAAAAAAGTTCCATTAAAAATTACTATTTTCTCTACTAGTTTGGAGATATACTCAAATTATCAAAATATTCAATATATTTTTAGCAATTGATGGTATACACCATTTTAAAAATAAAAAATATGGTTATAAAATTTGCTACATTACTTATATAAAATTTAGTATTTACTATTCTAAAAAAAATAAATACTATAATAAGTTATAAGCAATTTTTATGATCTAAGAATATTCTACTGATTTTGTGTGTACCGTTATCGTAAAAAACTACAACAAATGCAAACGAAATGCACGAATTTAATAACATGAAATACTGTTATTAAACAAGAAATCTATAAAACGTTAAATAGCGTGAGTAAACATGAAATATAGGGTCTGATACCAACATGAAAATAGTGATGTTGCATTGGACGTTTATCAGATAACCTGTAATTACTGATAATCATCTAATACAAGAATCTCGAATACTCGTAAACTCAATTAAATCATTTTTTGAAGTCAATCAATCTTAATATCCCTGCGTGGAATTAGTTATTTATTTATTTATTTTTACTTTGTATTGATCATTATAATTTCTTATTTAACGCTCATAAAACAATTTCTATTGCAAAAAGAAAATCTTTAAATTAACCCATCATAGCTCATCGAGAAAAAGTAATCCCAGCCGTTTCATCGGCACTACATATAAAATGACGATATAGCCTACGGAACTCCGTCCGAGCGAGCACCGCTAACTCATATGAAATCTTATATCTCCGCTCGGCGCAGTTCACGCGCATATAGGCTCACATTATAATATATATGGCGCATACCCCATCTGGTCTCGCACTGCTTGATGGCGGTGTGGGGCAGGAAGTCGCGGAGCGCGGCCACCAGCTGCGAGGTCCTCAGGCACACCTCGGTGAACTTATCGGTGCTGGGCATGGCGTAGGAGGCGAGAGTCTCGGCCATCCAGCCCTTGGTGGCGGCGAGGTCCAGGTTCTCGCCGCCGCAGCCGGTGACGAGGACGCGCAGCGGCAGGCTGTAGTAGTCGATGGTCGCCCTGCCCAGCCGCGAGCTCGTCGAGTCGATGTAGAACGTGAATAGCCTGCGGGACCGAAACAGAGCGAGAGGCACGGTCAAGACGAGGCGTGTAATTTCGCGAATTACCAGAGCGCGTGGCCGTAGGCCAGGTTGGGTGGTATGAGGTTGCGGATTTGTTTTCTTCCTGTTCTTTTCTTTTTTGAAGAGGGAGAGGCGGAGGGTTTGAAAGGTATTAATTGGAGGTGGCTGTCGTCTGGTATTATGTAATTTTGCCGCTGAGGTCTCGGAGTTTTTATGTGGGGGATATGGACGTTTGCACTTTCGAGAATGTGGTAATGAATTTCACCTTTGAGGTTTTAGGTATTTTAAGAACTTGCGCGGGTATTTCATTGCCGTTTCCGAGAAGGTTTATCTTCGTTTACGATCCTATCGGATTTTTCACGTCTATTATCTTTAGAAGGTGTCAGACACATTAACGTTATTTCTTATACCCTATCAATATTCGACTTTAACAAATATAAAATAAGAAAATACAAATATAGCAAGTTAAAAAATGTCTTTAGTTAAATTATCTTAAGGCAAAATTGATGTATAATTTCTTAAAAACATGTATCTATAAGGACATATATACCTCGGATACTGAAGTCCATCGCAGTTCAAGCTCTTGGCGAGGGTGACCCTGCCGGTGTGCGGGTGCACCTTGAGCAGCTTCAGCGCGAACCAGGCGGTCCGATCCTGCGAGGCGGCGTACTTCCTCTTGCCGCCGAGATGCGGCACGCCGGCCTCGAAGACGACGGTGCCGGAGGGCAGATTCGAGGAGAGGACGGCGAGGTAGGCGCGCGCCAAGCCCGCGAAGCCCGCCAGGCAGAAGAGCAGGAGGACCCATGACGCCCCGGGCCTCATGACCCCGCTCTAACGGTCGCTTCTTCTCCCGCGCTCAGTCGGCCGTCCCCCGACTGGTCGATGGCATCGCCGGGGCCCCGCTGCGCTCACTGCCGCGCCAGAGTTGAAGGAGACCGCGCCAGAGGCCGCAGCGACGAGGATGATGACGATGCAGGGGAAGCGCGAGCGCCCGAGGCCATGGGACAAGCGCGCTCGCTAACGTCTCGGCATGCGCTGCACGATGATTGCGGCTGTGATCTTTCCCTCTGCCTATCTCTCGGCGTCTGGAATATGAGAAACAAAAGAGTTATTATGGCGCATTGTTGTCGGTCGACGTGCGAGATTGCAGTATATAGATGAGGGCACGTTGTTATATGTGCATTTGGTGAACAATTTTTAAAGTGGAGTAGTGTTATATAGATTTATGAATTAATTGAATTGTTTTCAAGGTCACGGGTCAAGAATTATGCTATATAGTGTAGAACAAAATAATTCATATACTTAATTTTTAAATTATCTTTGTTTCATATATAATCGTTTTCAGTGAGAAATTGTATTTTATTTTAGCGTGCGCCAACATTTCATAATTAATTAATGATATCATTCGAATAATATATATAGTGGTTTTCAAAAAACCTGTTTCTTAATTGTTTTCATCTCTCAGCTGATGGATTACGACACAAAAATGTCCTTCCCCTCGTTAAAGCGCGAACGCTGAGATTTTTAGTTAGCTAATAAGCGTATACACATACAAGATATATCCCTAATGACGTATAAGGCACGCACAGGCTCGATCGTATTAAGATACAGCGACGGCGTTTCGTCATTGGCCATAGCTTTCGTGTATAATTGGACGCGCTCACGAGCAGAGTGTCAAAATCACCGGGCCAGCGCGATCAACGCGGGCCAGACCGATCTGTCGGTGCGGCAAAAATCGATCGACGATATATAAAAGCGGACTTTATAACGACGCGCGTGTTGCTTTGTTTTTCGTTCGCTCGGCATTCGTAATATTTCTAGCCTATAATCCGACCATTTACGGATCCGTACGCAGCCACTTCCTCCCGCTAAATTAATCCTCGCGACGACAAACGCGAAATCCCCATCATTACCGCAATCTCAATTAAAATCTCATGGGCGTGCCCCGCTCGGTGATCTTTCATCTCGTCCCCGGGTACCTGCACGACTCGCCGCATCAAAAAACAAAGAATAATTAAAGCGCCGAAAGCCCCCATAATTAAAAACGCGCCCTCGTATATCCCGCTAACGAATTCCACGTGTATATACCGTCAAAGCCGCGTCCATACAACTCTGTATCGGGGATTTCTCCCCCCGAAACACTCGAAACCTCAAACGAAAGCTCACGCGTCCCCTGCAGTATACACATGAAAAGTGCAGCGCGCGCGGTGATCGAAGGAAAAAAAGAGGAACGCGCCCGGCGCGTAACGAGCGCGCGTAACGTGCGCTGGAAAAGCGGAATGTCGTGGATTATGAGGCGAGCGCGCGCGCTCGTTCCAATTTAACCCATTTAACTGGAAATCGCGCGTGATGTGCGCGGCGCAGGTATGCAAGTCGAGCGGAAGCGACGGGGATCGTTCTCTATATATCGCGGTCTTTCTGTGTGTAGTGCGTATGTTCCGCGCGCTTCGCTGAAAACTTTGCTCGTAGTTTCTATAGGGCATGAGCGGGTCTCGCTTAATGCCGCTGAATTCGGGGTTTCCGACTCGTTGAATTGGGAGCGAATTAATTGGATCATGATTCACTCGTATAATTAGTAAACGTATTTTCAAATTCTAAATATATAAGCTTTTTATTTTTGTACAAAAATCGTTCCGATAAAATAATCTATAACTTATTTTAACGGTTCGATTGGCAAAATCTCCTCCACGAATAAAACGAAAATATATAATCGCGCCTCGTATTCGCCATTAATATCCCGCGAAAACTCGAGAAGCGCCATATACAAGCCCATTAACAGACTTTTCACGCCGCAACCATACATTTAATCCCGCGCTAATAAAACGGCCGCGAACAATTTTGAAAACACGCACCGCGCGTGCCGGAATAGTTCCACGCTCGCGCACTTAATTCCCTTTCCGCGGCAGCGGGGCATCAAAAACGGCCTGGCGCATCTCTCACTCGCTCGCGCGCATTCAATTAGCATGGGAGACCTCATACTCGCGTACGTGCCTCTCTCCAACCCGCAACTCGCGTTCCTCCCTTCTCCCTTGCTCCCGCATCCCGTGCGCATGTACAGGTATTACCTACACCGCCAGCCGCAGCTCTTAATTCGATTTTCTCTCGCATTGTTTATCAATTGGAATATTGTGCGCCGTGGCCTTTTAAGCCGAGACTCGACGACGGTGCCGTACAAGGACGTGAAACGCACCTGCGCCTTGCCGCCGCCGCTGCTCTCTCTAAATGTCGACGGCGCGAGTCGCTTTTTTTCTTCCCTCTCTACAGTGAGAAACCCAATCACGGGAAAATCGTGTAGTCGGGAGCGCCGCGGCGTGTGTTGTAATTAAGTGATAACGGTGCGCGATGGGTGTACGGTTTCCGCGATAATTGGAGTACGTATTTTTGGAAAGGATTTTTTATGCAGCGTCGTGCTGTACTACACGTGTTTACATCTGGTCTATTTTATAATTATTAGTTTGTTTGGACGCGGCTAACGTTTATATATATATTTCGCGATTTTAATTATCAAAGTTCATTAAGCGATAAAGAGAGGAGAGAGAAAAAAAGGGAATTTCAATTTCCCGCGGCTAAACTACATATTGATCGCCGCGTCGTTTTCGCATCAGCCTCGATTTTTGCGCGATGATCATCTTATATTATACGCCGAAGGAAGAGAGCAGCCTCAGTGTCAATCAATCGACGCCACT
>JAPYZP010001599.1:0-19189 GCA_030522985.1 Torymus sinensis | reverse complement strand
AGAGAGGGAAAAAGTTTGGCATTAATAGAGCTATCGTGATGATAGCTATATTTAATAATAAGTTATTACTGAAAGCGTAATTTTTTGTACATTGTATTTCGAAATTACAAGGAGATATTGACAGGAATATTTTCTTCGTTTTTAGAGTCTTGGATAGAGAAGCGGTGAGGGTGATGTTGGAGGAAGAGGAATTGAACCTCTATAAGCCTATCAAGACTTTGTATTTTCGAATGAAAGAAAATAATTTTGAAAGAAACATGATATTCTTTTAGAAAATTTGCTGTAAACTTTCAACTCACGATTTTGTCTAGGGAAAAAACTATAGCGTTATTGATAAGAGCAGGAAAAACCCACATAAAAAAATTTTGTAAAATTTTTATAAAAAATTAGCTTTATAAAATCTTTATAAACAATCACTTTTAAAAGTTTTATACAATTTTATTCTTGTAATATAAAATCTTCTTTTGCCCATGTAAAAAAGTTATGTATAAATGTTATAAAAATTGTGTGAAATACATTTTATATAATTTTAATAAAAAAATGAACTTATGAAAATTTCATATAGTATATATACAATTTTTATACAATTGTATATAATTTGACAACACATTTACTACATGAAATATTTGTGAAATATAACAAACCTTTAGAATCTATGTTATTAGACTGCATAAATACAGAATGATTAAAAAACAATATATTAATGCATACATAACAATGAAGTAAAATTAATTGTTATCTTTAAATTCATACCTAGCATAGTATTGTTATACACAAACAAATTATAATTCAAATAAACGAGTATATCAACTTATGAAAAAGTACTTATAACAACTTAAACTCATTTCTTCCCTTCGGCCTTACTACTAGCATCATTAGCTGCTTTTAGTTCTTGTAAGAGTGCCCGTAAACTAGTTTTAATTACTTGAGTATTCAGTAAGTCCCATTTATTATCCGCGGCATATTTCTTTGCATATGCTATAAAATAGAATTTAAAATCGTTATAAATTAATATCATATTAAGATATTTGTGTATGAAATCGTATTAACGGCCACTTCATAAAGACCTGGTCTGACATCATTTTCATTGATATTGTTCTTTCGTTTGATACCCGTCATTGAGCATGTCCTCAGGGCTTTTTCTGTGAAAATAGGCTTAAATAAAGAGCGAGCAAGTTCGGTCGACTTCCCTGTCGATTGCTCCTCCGGACTTTATCATTAGAAAGCCTCGAGATGTAAAAAAATAAAAAATTTTGTAAAACAGCAGAAGTAAAAGATTGCCTCCTCTTTTATTTTGCAATAATATTAAAAAATAAATTACTGAAAAAGTATTATCAACACTTTTTATTGTTAGTATCCGGAATGCGAATTCTTTTACAAGAAAAAAATCACACTGATGGAATCAATATAACTGAGTCATTACTACGTTTATTCGTGCATGACGTTGTTGAGCCTTATGTATTAGAAAAATGTAGTTTTAATGTTCATCAACTAATGCATATAGCTGAATGCGTACGTAACTGGGGCCCGGCCACTATGGGCATGGTCGGCTTTTACTTTTGAAGACGGCATCGGATTCGTATTTTATTTAAGTAGCAGAATTTGCCCTCTCAATATCATCTCATTTTTCATTATCTTCTTCGTCTTCTGCGTCCTAGTTAAAATATGGTTATATAATAATGACCTGATATAGTGCATTGTATCCGAGAGAGGCGCTAGGGCAAGCTATGATTAGGCTGGTTTATTATACAAATAACAACAAATTTGTTACAGATTTATTCGAAGACTATCTGGAAAGCCATGATTATTACAGAAAAATGAGCAAAGAAAAAAAGACAATGAGCATAAAGTCAACAACTGAAAATTTGAGCAACCAAATCAGATATGAGAAGGAAGCTCTTGTAAAATTTATAAATTCTAATTAATACAAATTTTCATCAATATTTTGAGTATTGCAAGAAGCAGTGGTTGCAGCAAACGAAAGTGATTTGTGTATATAGGTAATCAAAGCGTACCAATAATGTTTTAGAAGCTAATAACCGCTGGATTTCAAAGTATAAATGATTACTGAGGCGGATAAACTAAACCACCTCGGTTATTCTGAATGGGCAAAGGGAAAAATTGGATGAGGCCTCTGATTTTTTGGTAACGTGATATTTAGAGACGAGTCCATATTTTCCAATTGGGACACCGTCAAATCCCAGTGCGATCGTACTTGGAACGAGAAAATCCACACTGGATTATCTCCATTGATAACCAATGTAGATGGGTACGTAGATTAAAAAAAAAATTTTTTAATAAATTCTTTAAACCAGATTAAAGGGTTCTACCAAAAGGAAGGGAGGCCTTGAAGACAGTAAGAAAGAAGGGACGGTGGGGGCCTCATACGTTGCACCCTACCAGTGATACAGCCTGCCCGGATCACCAACCAGGAGCCGTATACATAGAAGTAAATCCACTTCGTTGCCCTGTGAGGCACTATCAGAAGCTATAGAGCAAGAACGGTTATATGGCTGAAATACTAATTGTAAGTCGAGTGTAGAATGGGCAAAAACCTCGCTAGCAGTAAAAACCCATTTATCGTATGTTGATTTAAAGGTTGAATATCTCGGACTTATATACTCTCGGCATTCTAATGTCTTCAGGGGAGTGCCAATCGATGCGCCATATAGCGAAAAATAGCGCTAACAACCGACCGGAACTTGCGGAACGTACGGTTGTCATTTGCCGCCGCTACGCAGTGCACCGATTGGGCGTAAACATTTTTTTTAATAAATTTAAAAATTTTGGAATCAAAAATTAATTTATTTCAATTCATATTTCAGACATCTTCTTTTGAACATCCCCACTCATCTATAAAAAATCTTAACCCTTTCAGTCACAGAAGCCTATATATAGGCACCCAAAATTTTTTATATTTCTTGTCTTTTTTCTATATTTAATGTATATCCTTCATTTTTTTTTTTGTTAGATAAATACTTAAGCTTGAGAAATATAATAATACTTTTCGGATTTATAATTGTTTATAATTGTTATAAATAAATTTATGACAAAAAAATCATATTTTTATGAATTTAATTTGTGACTGAAAGGATTAAATATATCTAAACCTCGTGTTAAAAAATAATTTTCATGAAAATAGTATTAAAAAGCCATATTTTTAAGATCTTAAAGTCAAATTATATCGCTACTTTGAAATATCATAATTGCAACTTGAAACATCTTAAATCTTGCCATTTTAGAGATATACCAACATTTTGTTTACTCTTGCTGTGCGCTAGTCACTCGCGGGGAATAACACCCGAGACTTCCCCGCACCCAATGGCTCTCCTCCAACCTCCTCCAGCTCGCGTGCACTCCATACATTTATTCCCTACAATGTTTTAAATTATTACACCAATTAAATGCATAATTATAATTTTATTCAAATTTAATTGCCAATAACTCAAGATATAGAGAATAGAGAATAGAAATAATGAAAAAATGTAAGATTTTCCATATGAAAAGAGTACTTCATAAATTGTATATAAAAAGAAAATGTTAAAGCTAATTTCTTTTACGATGTATATAATATTAAGAGTAAAAGTTACTGCGAAAACAAAACTATCCAATTTCGTAAAAATATTTCTCAAATAAAACAATTACATTAGTTTTGGCCGCGCAACGCCGTAAAAAAATTTTATTTCCGTCACGTAATTTTATTAAAAACTTGCGGCGCCGAAGAAAAAGAAAGTCCCCGCAAAGTTGTACTCCTTTTACGATTATACTCCGCAAAAGATAGCAACGGTGGGCGCGCGAGCTCGCAGAGAGCCCCTGGATTATTTCAAGGAAAAAAGTCGTTCGCGCACGCCGGGGTGCGAGACTGCGAGCTTGCCGTCTAGTTGTAGACGCGGCTTAATACCCTGGCCTTAATGCCAGAACAACGTAAACTTTTAAATTGCGCCTGACGAAGGACTTTATAATGTCGCGGTGGAGAGAGCGCGCGAGAGAGAGAGAGAGACGTATATATATTTCACGCGGCGAAGTGAGAAACGAGGCGAGCGCGCGCGCGCGCGATATTATTTGAAACAGGGGAAAAAGTTCGTGCGGCTCTGAAGAAGGAGAGCGAGAAAAAGAACTGGCTGCGCGCGCGCGCACACGAGAGCACCTTGTTAACAGAACTCGCGCAATTTGGATTTCGAGATTAGTTGTGGTAATTTACTTTTTCTAGCGGCCTTTTTAAGTTCAAGTCTGGACGGTGTATTATTTGGTGTCGCAAAATTTTAACTATGCATATTGCTGTTGAATGCGTCAACAAAGGAGAATTGACACTTTTGTTATGGAATATTTTATACTTTAACATTTTATAATAAACGTCAAGTGGGTATCTATCAATTATAAGTTACCGTACCTTATGAGTTCGGATACGTTAATGAAATTCTTTGGTTTAATTCGTATCTGCAGAATTATGTCGGTTTGTACATTTTTTCCCCGTAATTCTTTATATCATACATGTTCGAATATGTTTAAGGTATATTGACCTCACAAAACTAGGGTATGAAATGCATGTATAGAATAATACATGGGAGTCGTATCAACCAATAATATTAAAGTTGTTTGTAATATTGTATTTCAAATAATCTATTCTATGCGTAAGTGTAGATAACAACTTGTCAACAAATTTACAACTAATATGTTTTTTAGTTAACTAGTTAT
This sequence comes from Torymus sinensis, assembly GCA_030522985.1. Lineage (NCBI taxonomy): Eukaryota > Metazoa > Arthropoda > Insecta > Hymenoptera > Torymidae > Torymus > Torymus sinensis. The sequence continues at coordinate 14,494 of JAPYZP010001599.1, read as the reverse complement.
ATTTTGAATTGAAAATTACGAAGGCGCTGCCATCTTTTGGGAAGGAAGTGAACCTTACTCCGGGTCCAGAATCCAGAGCAACGTCAATCGAAAACGTAGATTCCTGTACTAATTTTTGTTTTTATCTCCTGACATAAGAAGTCTTACGATGTTGTTGGTGGTGAACACGAGAATCTTAAAGTAAATAAATCTTCGTATTACTATTAAATGAAACAACATACATGTATACTTGATTTATGAAGTGTTTAAAATTCAACAAAGTACTTTCGATTCAAGAGTTCTATTCCTTAGTAACATATTTTTGTATCTAAATTTAAAAAGTATTAAACGATGGAAAGCATTAGTAATGGAAAAATAAATACATACAACAATATAATCGTAAATAATTACATTTATTTTGTCAATTTTACAGTGTAACAGTATGATACGCTGAGTACAGAATAATTTTCTTTTTTTTTTACTTTTATCATTTCTAATAAAGGCGATTAGTAGGTAAGTGGTTCATAAGAATATATAGCGGGTACAATTTGTTGGTCATGACGCTTACTTCTTTTATTTTCTTCTTTTTTTTTTTTTAACGATAAACGCTCAGTACATCAAAATATATAATTGGATTTTCTCTTTAATTCGTGCGCTGCTGTCATGTTGTCTCGTTTTGTCGCAATCTCTCGAATTTCGCAATAAGTGTCATACATTTTTCTCATAATAGTGTGTTACATTTATATATTATACGCAAGGCATTAGTTTTGCTGATGGTATTCACTCATGCGAATATAAGGCCACAATTATTTCGCGCTTCTCCCGCGTGCTAGTTTTGCTTTATCCTCATAAATCTCATATTTTTCCACAATATAGAAATTCATATTATAGAAATGCTTTACTTAATAATAAAAGCAAGCGATATTTAAAAAAAAAACCACAATAAGATACAAATTTTATATATATTTACTTTTTTTTTAATATATTTTTATCTCTTCAAACAAAAAAAAAATCATTCGATCACACGCGGGTCACCGATTCACTAATTCATTTAATGTACAGAGTGTCGGATAAAATAGGGGCGGAAAAAGGGGGGAAAAGCGAGTTTCTCCCCATCCGCCGAAAAACGAAAAAAATCTTCTCTATTTTGTGTTGTGTACGTGTCTGTATGTGTGCGTGTGTGTGAATCTGTCACGTGTTTCATGTTCGCGCGTGTAAGTGTTTTTACGCACGGCGCGCGCAGTGTGTCCCCGTCGCGCTCGACGTAAAGTGTGTTCTCGTGTAATACGTGCGTGTGCGTGTATATGTCTCGCAGTTTTAAATAAAAATAAAATGACTCTATATACGTGAAATTTAACCGTACAGGCGTACAGTTGTAGGATCGCTCCGCGTGCTTTATTTAATATTCTTCTTTCTTTTTTTTTTTAATTATTATTATTTAACTTTAAAATCTTTTTATCCAACGCTGGCAAATAACAGCTCAACCGTCTCGCTTCCCTATATTCATGTATACAAAGCGAAAAAAAACAATAACATTAATAATGAGTAACATCGCGACGGCACCTGTTTTCTTCTTTTTGTTCTCCTTTCCATTTTAATTTATCCTCTCACTCACTCTCTCTCTCTCCTCTCTTCGTGCATCTTCGTTCGTTCGGAGCTTTGCTTTTTCTTGTTTAATATAATCATTAAGTAGAACTGCACAATTAGTATATGCATTATTACAGTAAAAGACGATTTGATTTTGTTCAATCCCATCGATGTCAAGGCATTATTCTCAGATAGCACTACCATAATCGGAAAACCCTCGCTTCTGTGCGCGTCGCGTCTCGCCGATGCCGCGACTCGTAGCATCGTCGTAAGAAAATAACCTTATTGCAGTGTGTATATACCGTAAAATATATATGTATGCTTTATATATACCTATACAGAGGATTCGCGCTTCGCGAATGTACTGCGTTCGCTTGTGGCAGCACCGACGAGACACAAGGCCCGTAAATATATATAACTTCGTTACAATTGCGTGCTGCTACGACTATACGAAAGCCATCGGGACATCCGAGGTCCCTATAGTCGATATGTTGACGACGCGCTGTCGCTCAAATTGGACTTTAACCAGTGCGAGTTTTTCTAGCGTCTCTCGAGTACGGACTTTCTTCATTTCCTTATTGAATTGAAATATCGTTCCAACGTCACATCAGAACGCGCATAAGAATCTTTTGTCCACAGAAAAGAAAGAAGGTCCCACGACAAAGCCAGAAACCACGAGAAAAACCCAATAACCATTAGAATCCAATCGGAGGCGCCACTCGGCCCCGCGAGCCTCTAATCCACCGTAGATTCCAAAGCCGTCAGTCACCCTTAAAACCAACGGTGAAGACGGCCGAGTCCATAATATATAAACTTTGGTAGCGAGGGTTCGCACAATTGACATTCCACATATATATAATATATACGCATGCATACGTCGATGACACACATATTGTTATCTCTTTCGTCTGCCATTATAAGTTTTCCTTCTCCTTTCCATTGTAACGCCCTCTCTCTCTCCTCTTGTCTTTTACTCGTCTACTCGTTGAAGGTATATAATTCTCCCTTGTTTTTTTTGTTATATATTTATAGATGCGCGGTAGTACGGGGCGGGGAGGTGGGGGAGCGCGGCAAGGTGTCGATGCTGGTGGTGGTGGTGTTGGTGGTCGTCTGGAGAGCCCAGAAGCTTACGAGAGCTTCTGCTTGGCGCACTCCGGGCAGATGATGTCGTCGCCGTCGGTGATGAAGCCGCGGCCGACCAGCGAAGTCTGGCAGCCCGCGCAGATGAAGCATTCGTTGTGCCAATGCCTGTCCTCGAACGAGATGAAGCGCGTGCCACCGATGCCTGAAAGCAACGATTCGATTAAAAATTAATTATAACATTTCTTATGAGATTTGAGAATTTAATGAATACTTTATAAAATATTCAAACTTTTTCAAATTGCAGCAGCCTTCGCAAATGATTTTTTAAAGTAGCTATACATAATTATCAAGTACTTAAACGGCTATTCATCAGCATACATTTACTTTAACCCTTCTGACGTGTACCCCATTTCTAAATTGAAAATTACACCGTTAACGTACAACTCAGCTGTGGACTAGGATATATAAGCCGATTGTCACGTAATTTGGTGGGGCCGTGTCGTGGCCGCGTCGTATACTCACCGGTAATCGGTTTTGTGCATGCGGTGCACCTCTTAGCGAAGAGCTCGCCGAAGCAGTCGGCGCAGTATGGCTTGTCGTCGCGGGACGTGAATCGCTGGCCTGCGAGCGACTGGCTGCAGTGGCTGCAGGTGAAGCAGTCCCTGTGCCAGGGCTCGTTCTTGTACGTTACGCCGCCGCTGGTGATGATCTGCGCAGAGAAATTCATAATATTATAATATACTCCTTTTTTTTCTTTTCTTCTAAACGTGTATGCATTGTTGCGGTTGTATAATGGATTGAGGGTTTACCTTGCTGCACTTGACGCATCGGGTGGCGAATTTGTCCTCATAGCAGCCAGCGCAGTAGATTTCCTGCTCGCGCGGGATGAAGCTCTTGGTGCCGATCGCGTTCTTGCAGACGCAGCAGCAGAAGCACTTCTCGTGCCACTGTCGCGTCTTGTATTCCATCTTCTTGGTGCCTGTGGGAAAAAGTCAATAAATGATTAATCATTCGTGCCTTCAGTATGGAAATTCTATCTTTTGTTGTTTTTGAATTACACTTTTTTGTTTTGTACAATATGTCAAAGGATTCCAACTCATTCTTTCATTTATATTAGATTACGAACAGTTTATAATGACAAGATTCAGCGACTACCTTACAGTTATAATTTAGACTTTGTAACGAATAAACATTACAACAAGAGCCGTTAGCTTTTAAATAATCTGATCTCGTTTACAACATATACTTTGGCAACTTCTCCTCTCTTCGCTTCACAAGCCAGCAAGTTTAGGCGAACTTCAACGAATTCTCATTTAACCTTTGCCAACCCGGAGCCCGGCCTGAAAACAGTCCCTTCGCCCGTTTCACCTTTAAAATTAATTAACTTCCCGGCGCGAGAGTTTGTACCTCAATTACACGGCCGAGCCTTGCCATATATATATATATATATATATATATATATATATATATATTGTTTTCAATGAATTCGGCAAGGCGCGAAATTTCGATTCGAGCGTGAAAATCGCGCGCACGTGCAATGTTACCGCGCGTATAAGTGTAACGGAGCCGCGGCGACGACGGCGACGCGATTGCGTGCATGCGAGAGAGGCGCCTAACGAGCTGGGGGCGCGCTGCCTGATTTACAATTCCGTCGTCGCTTTGAACACGCCTTTCATATTCGCGCTGCCGCCCCACTATATTGACGCGAAATTACGAGGTGCAATGTCGCACTTGCGATTTGTGCGGCGGGAATGTTTTATTTCGACTTTATAAATATTTGAGTTTCAATGTCGAAATGTTGCTATCGTGTATTGAAGATTATTAGGTGTAATATGGAAATAATGGAATTTTAACGAAGTATCGGTTGATAGTAGTGAATGAAGCGTTTGCCATTGGTGCATTATACTTTTTATACAACTTCATTGACAGTCGCTGTTTGATTGTTAAATAAAAATCGAACAAGGCTGAGCATGGCATGTTTGGTAAACATAAACTTTTTTCACTTTGCCAACGACGAAATGCATAGTATGCACATTATGCACATATGTACACAGCGAGGTCGACCCTCGGAGTGTAAACATTTTTTTGGTGTATGAATACGAGGACGATCGATTAGAAATACCAGATTTATAGGTCAAATAAAATTGTCTTTTACTTTTTTCTTTGCTTTTTTTTCAACGCCATCCCAATAACGGTTTTTTTTTCTTTGTAGAATTTATAAATGTAATATAGATTTTTTTTAATGATATTTGTATCGATTCACCATGTCAAATGAATGACAGAAATGAGATGTATATTATCAGAAGTAGTTAGGACGTTGCACATTAATCAACAAAAATGCATATTAAACAAGATGCGAATAGTCAATTTTTTTTATGCAAAATTTAGCTATACCACGTGATAAGTTATGTAAAAATACGACGCATGTTTTGAAATCCGCTCGATACTGCGTGATGCGCCATATCGGCCGGATCGCCGTTGCCTTTTAGGCTCCAAAGTCGCATCGGTCAATGCAATTGACTATTCATTCCCGGTGCGTATCGTTATTTGATAATAAAGTATTTATGTGACTGTGATCAATGATTATTATTCCGAATCATTTGTAAAGCTGTCACGTATTTGTGGACTTCCTCAAAAGACGGCGCACAATCGATGATTTCATACGCCATTCTTCGTTTATTTTTATTTTTTCTAACTATATGTGTAATGTTTAAATTTAATTGTTTTTCGTTTGTTATTTAAAAATAAGTAATAATAACAAAAATGTATTTTTATATTTTTATATAACAGTTATATGATGACCATTGAGATCCATCTAAATATTTAAACAAAAAATAAATTTGCTTACGTTATAGAATTATTTATAGAAACACACAATATTTACTAAATTTTAAACATTTTTGTTATTTTATTTAATAAGTCTGAATATCCATTATGCGTTATTTAATGGCAACAGAAAGACTCTTTGTAAAACCACATTTGAAACGTACCTCCTCGCGATAGCGTAAAACTTATGAATAACGCACGAAATCTCAATAATCTAAATCTCGAGGCGATGACAAACAACAATCAAAGACAATCTTTGATTTCCAAGTTATCCTTGAGCCGTGAATTTCAACCAAAACTCGACCTCTCACCTTCGACGAAGAGAAAGATACACATCATATATATATTATGCGTCATCTCCAATTGCCACACGGCCGGTAATTGGTCGCGATGCGTTTAAAAATTTTGCTTTGCGCACATTTCGCGATTGTCGGGTTGTCGAGCGCGCGGCTAAAAAAAACGTTGACATTCACACGCGCGCGTCTCGCCGTTAACGTAATTTTATAACCAAACGTTAAATTAATCATCTCGTTGAGAGGCCTTTAAATTTTTACGGCAAGAGCCGAGAGTTATTTCGAACGAATGGAAAATAACGTTGACGGACAGGCTTTTACAGAGAGAAACAATCGCGCGACAAAGTATAATACTATCTTCGGGAGGAAAGTAAGTACTCTTGCATTGCGTGATTCACGGAAGAGTCATGGTTTAAAAAGATTTTATATATTTTTTTTAAGCCCTGTCCGGCGAGCGATAAGCTGTTCCACAATTTCTCTCCGGACTTATATATATAAATACTAAACGTGGCTTTTTCTGCTTCGCATAATCTCATTAGTGACATCATTCGGGCAGCTAATGTCTAGAAAATGACTATATAACCCGATAAATACGTTTTAAAAGCCGCACATTCTTCTTAAATAAAATAATTTCCATAAACTTTCATTTACGCGCGTACTAAAATGAATTTTTTTCTCTCTCTCTCGTCCCGACAATGCCTGACCTCAATAAATCGGCCATAAATCGTCGTAAAACTTGAAAATTTCCCCCCCCTCGAACGATCGCGAGAGGAGCGAGCGCAAAAATCGCAAATGATTCAGAAGGCCACGGGGCGTCAATCGTGGGCGTTCGCGATCAGACCTTTTTTATCCTCCCGCGTGAGGAGCGTCTTCCTACTCTTTCGCGGAGTCATTATCCTATATCGCGAGAGTTTCGGCCCCGCGCTGAGACGCAAGACGAATCGACGAACGAAAGGCTATAAGAGACGATGATCTAAGTTCTCCTCGGGCGCGCAGGCGCGTATTAACGTCGATTTCGTGAATTGCCGTGCTTTGCATCCAAATTCTATGTGACGATCGGCTTTGCTAGGGCTTTGGACGACAATGGAATTTTTTTTACACGATTTTTGGGATGAGGAAGTGCTTCTTGTGTTGACGTGGTTTTCTTTTTAGAGATTAATTATTTTTGCTCGGTGATTTGTACTTGAGTTGCTTTGAATAATTTTAGTTACGAATGGTTTTCAATACAATGGGTAGGAAGGAATCTTAAAAGGAATTGGTAATCCAAGGGCGATTTTATATTTACTGCGGTATTTAAATCTGGAGATGAAACCTTTTACCATTATATTATCATATTTTCTATGATGACATAATCGTACTAAATGTTTTTTGGTTGATGGGAAAATCCGCATGTTCCGTAATCATCCTTCATTATATATTCAAAACAAACGATTCTAAGAAAAACCAGTCAAAAACATATAAATTATTTATTAGCGAGTAAATTCATAAAACAAAATAAAAGTGTATCCAGCCATCACTTAAGATTCGCGGGCGGTCCCAGATCCCTTACAAACATCCCAACGTGCAGCGCAAAACTGCACTTCTCTTTCAATCTTGCACTTCAGCCGCAGCAATTAAGCAAGGATCGCGCGCTCAAATGCCCGATAAACAGTGCGGCGAGAAATAAGAAAGACCGGCACAGATTAGCAAAATCAATATTTTTGCGCCGCGCACTCTGAATGAACGCGGCCGTTGTGCAACGCACGCGCGCAAACTGACAGCTCCGAGCGCGTACACACATACACACATATAGAGACCGGCGGGAATATTGTAGTACTAATAAACGAAGTTTTGTGGGAAAAAGTGCGAGGATCTTTACTTTTCCTCATTCCACGGTTAGCCGAGAGCGCGGCTTCGCTAATAGCGTTCAAGAATATTCTTTTACGAGGCTTTGGCAAATTATTGCGCAATAGTCCGAGGTTTGCATTTTACGCATCTTCTAATCAGGCGAATTTAATTGCATAGAATTTTTAAGATGAATGTATATTTATTAATTTGGCTTTGGAATCATCAGTTCGTTATCCAGAAAAACATAAATTATCGATTAAGAGATTATGTTACAAATCATATTACTGTAATTCTTTGATTAGAATGAAGTAAATTATGAAATTAAATTTATGTTGATCTTTCTACAAAAAAAAAAAAACAAAAACAAAAAAATAAGAAGCAATAGATCAACATTTTGTTTTATTCTTATCTGAACTTCGTCCCATAAAACTTTTGCTAAGTCTATATATCACATAAGCATTTCAGGAAGTCGAATACATTAATTTAAAATTGCTTATCAGTTGCCCAGCTATTTATAGTTTCAGAACTTGAATCTTCACAACAATAATACATCAAACTTCACCCATTCCACGAACATCACAGACCTCCCATCCCACAAGAACATACCAAAACCCTAAACCATCTCGCCCCCCGCGTATCTTCACCGCTGCATTAAGTACTCGCGAATTTCAATATGTACTCCGCACCGCGCGGCGAGATATCGCGGGCCCGGCGTGTGACTCAAAGCCGTCGTCGTGACGTCAGCAGCGCGCGAGCCCGCGACTCCGTATATGTATGTATAAAGCTCGGCGAGGCGCTCGCTCGCTCGCGCGATGGTCCAAGGCCTTTTACCTCGCCGCGATGTAGCAACTCTCTGTGCCGCTCGCCGGCGCGCGCGATCGGATGTACATAAGTATATATAAGCGTGTCCCGGCCTTTCTTCCGAATCGAGAGAGCGCTCGTCGCGGTCTTTTAGGGAAGAATGTGCCCAAGTGCGAAACGGCCGAATGGCTTATTGTGCTAATTGTGTTTAGATGTAGCGATGATGTAGCGCGTTCGTTTATATATATTCAATCGTGACTTGTTGATTGGTTGTCGTGTTGTTTGAATGGTGTTGTAGATTTCGCGATTGCATGATTAATTTGACGATATCGTGGGTGAAAAAAATTTGTACGTCATGTAAAGAAAGTTGGATTTCACAGCTGATAATTGAAAACAAAAAAAAAACATTTACAAGCGATCCTACTTGTTTGATTTGACGCAAAAAATTGATTCTGCCGCGGTTCGCAATTGTAGGTGTACTTTCACAAGGCAGAAATAGCGGTAGTATGTGGCTTTCGTCGGCGTTCGAAAATTCGGCAAGTACTGTTAAATACGTGTTTTAAAGGCCCGAATAAATGTCGAGTGTACGTTGACTCGTAACTGAGTTACAGAAATGGGAATTAAATATAATATATGAACTCCGCAAAATAAAATAAAAACCTATTACTCAAAGCGAGTTGAATTTAATGAAGATCAAAAACACAATGTTACAAAATATTCTTTATAAAAAAAAATATTTTGGAATTTAATAACTCTTCACATGTTTCTGTTAATACATAAACATATAAAGTAGGTAAGAATATATATATATTTCTGAATTGACGCGAGCTATAAAAAAAAAACAAGGTGTGTAATTTTAAAATCCACAAAATTACTACGACTCGCGCCTAAACCAAATTTATAATGACAATCAAAGTGATTTACTGCGTCTTTAAATTACAACAATTTCCTATTCATTTGAATTTCAAATTTCGCCATAGCTATATAAAGCATCCCGATGACATACGCAGTCTACCACTATACATGACACAGAACTTTACGAGAACAAAAAATATACATCAAAAGCATCAACCATTAATTCAAACTCAACTATATTAAAAAAAAAATATACTCCTTTCAATTCCCATCCACTCTAATTCGCCAAAAATCCCGATTAATAGCGCGCACGCGAATCTCAAAAATAACGAGCCCAGTCCCGAAAACCCACCGAAACTGCGCGACGAAGCTCCCGGCGCAACGAGGGCAAAGGTATACTATTCCAGTCTTTCCTGGGAAAGAGCAGACACGACTATACAGGCTGATACGACTCCCCGCGCGCGTCAGCTCTATAAATATATACACGAAATGTACGCGCGTGCGCGCGCGTAACAGTTGCGCCGAATCCGCGCAAGCTCGCTTTATGACCCTAAGGGAGAGAGAGAGAAGCGCAGACTTTTATTTTTCAAAGAAGACGCATTTGGGATTCGTTAAGGAAGACCGGGCCCGATAAATCAATCGTCTTTTATCGACGGTAAAAGTGTGCGCCCGGCAGCGCGAGCCGGATGAAAAATTTATCTCGCCAGACGTTTATTTTCAAAACACGCGCGCGCGCAAGTATATAATAACAATGTTGCTACTGTAGACGGCGCTATCATGAAAATTAAACAGGTGCACGCTATCGCCTGGTCTAGACTTCATTAAAACACTCTACCCTGTCCCTGGAACCGTATTTTCTTTTTTATCATTAAGACGGTACAAAGTCACAGCCTTCACCTCTAATTTAAATACTATATATATGCTAAGATATAGAGGTTTTTCTCCGAGTGGCTTCCTTATAGCGAGCCGTGACATCACTCGTATTAATATCGCCAGCGCGCTGTATATTGAGCCGCGGCGGGGCGATAAAGATAACAAGTCGGTGCACATACGCGAGATATATTACCGGCGCAACAATGCATCTCATATAGATGTGGAACAATCTGACGCCTTTTATTATCGAGCTCGCGAGTAGAGCGCAAATGGCTCAAGACTCGGGGCAATAAAGCCGAATTAGATAAATCCTTTTGCGCGGTTTTGCGATCGAGTCTATGCGTCTATCTCATACATTAAGTATAATCGATGATGTAACAATTTGCATTTTAATACATATATTTTTTTCATTTCGGCTAAACCGTTATTAATGACGTATACAAGCTGTAAAACATGCAAATCGAATATCCTTTTGTATATTTATATTATTGTATATATTATTGCGGAGGAAAGATTTTATGTAGAACGGAAACGAAGTTCTCTTTTTCAATTCACCCCGAGTCGTTTCGTTCCTCTTTCCTTTTTGTTTTTTATGTACCGAAGCAATTGTCATGCTTATCCGCGAAGGCTCGGTCACGACGACAATTAAAGACGTCGGTGCTGTAGGCGGCGGCGGCGGCCAATAAATTTAGTGTGCTACTTAGCCGGGCAAACAACGAGATATATACACTTGTTTACCTTGTTTGGGGATACCGCCATTAATGTTTGGTGTCTGCCACCGGTGTACTTAAATTCTCTTTAATCCGATCGAGTACAGCGCTCGGGCCTTTCCGATGTGTCGTGCTTGTAAAGATTTAATTGGTGCAGCGACAATAAGGACTTGTCACCGGAAAAATCTCAGGACTGATCAAATCGCGCGTCGGTTGACTATTATCGATGATTTTTTAATAAATCCAACTACTAACGCATTGAATAATGTAGGAATAGAATACAAAAAAATGTTTCGCGTTTCTTAAATTTCAAAGGAAACAAAAACATTGTGTAATATTCGAATATTTTTTTTCCCTCTCACTTATCGCGCCGTATGAAATTGTCAGCAAAGTTAATTAACGTTGCCAAGGCAATTCGCAGATAGCAACTTTTTAATGCCACTTCACACGATATGTTTTTAAAATTTCAAATGAAAAATACCTGAACACTATCGTATTCTCATAGTTATATTTATACAAACTACTTCATACCGATAAATTACATTTCCTCTTTAATATAAAAAATTAAAATCCTCTAACAACCACCTTAAGTTTACAAAATACCTAGACATTACTCCCCTACAGTCTCTCAAGAGTCCCCACGGACTTTCTCACACACATCCAAGACCACCACGCGCATCTGATCAATTTCCATCTCTCGCGCGCGCGTATACACAGAGAGAGCGATACGAGGCGGCGGAAAGTGTAAACCGAAACTCACTCGCTGCAGCCGCGAGCGCCAAGTTATTAGCGCGAGTTCATTAGCTGAGTGGAAGATACACACGGGACAGCGCTCGCTCGCTCGCTCCTATTCCCCCGATGAGGTCAGCCGTCGCGGCCTGTATATGTAAAGCGCATGAGCGCGCGTTCGATACGAATTTATGGATAACGCTACCTCGGCCCAGATCGCCGCCGCGGGGAAAAAGAAAAATAAAAGAACGCGACCTCATGTGTTTGCGCGCCCTTATTCGGCGGACGCAATGCGCCGACGCCTTCGATGGTGTCGTGTAGTTGGGAGTGAAGTGTTGTCGCGTAGTTTTTAGCCGTTGCAGAGGAACTATGCAAAAGCTGTTAAAGTAGAAAAATGGTGGTAGTGTATTTTTTCGTCGCGCCAAAAAGTCATTACACGGCAAAAACGGTCGGAACCGCGCGGTTGGTCTTGAAAATATATATGAGCTCGCGGTCATGGAAGTCAAACATACCGCAAATTGAAGGGAAAATATTGACTCTTGGAATGCTAAGCGATTCGTTGACACGTGCATTTCACGAACCTGTCTATACTAATGCTGATTATTGTCGGTATAGTGACAAACAGCTGAACCAGGCGAAAAATTTTAAAACAAATTTTGCGAACGAGCCGAGAATACATTTCGAATAGCGTACACCGCAATCAGTATATTTGTGTAAATTAAGCTATAACTTTCACACTTATACCAATTATTTTCTTTTCTTTCACACGTCTACCGATGGCAATACGACTTATACGTATTTATCACAACCAATAAAAAATAAACTACACACTATAAGTCGTCAACATTTCACTCTCGATGCGTGCGAGTGCAAAAAGCCCGACCGAGAAGTTGATGACATAAGTAACCGGAGACGCGCGACAAAATAACACAAGCCGCGACATCGCAGCGACGTTATACGTCTTAATCGGCGCCGCAGCTCGGGCTTTTCTCGTTTTGTATTTCACTATGTATCTCCCGCGCGTGCCGTTTTCTCCGCGCCATATGCCGTTTGCCGATCGCCGTGTGATCGCGTGAACGACAAACGTTTGCGATTTGTCAAATGACATTGTGTCAGTATCGGTTCGGTTATAGCGCGATCGATTAGTCGTGTTGAATTAGAGTGATAAATCGTATAAAAATAGGGATATAATGTGCTCTAATTGGTGTGCGGTATGCTTGTAATTGCATTCGTAGAATTCGATTGCGTTTCTTGTAATTTTAATGAATAATGAGAATAATTAGTTTACTTGTAAAAAAGACCTTGTGTTCTGCGTAATTGAAGAAAAGTCCGACTTATCCGATAAGATGCAGTGTAACTTTAGGAAATCAATCAAACAATGATTTCCCGAGAAATCATCGATAATCTTATTCTCCGAGGATGCTATATTTAAAAGATTAAGTTGATCGAGTGTTATTAAAGTACCTATACAAGTATAGACATTGTCATACATCAACACTTCGATGTCGATTGTTATTGACGAGGCTTACAAATACACGATACTTTACACACGTTTTATCGTAAACAACTTATCTTTCCGATTCCACCCGCCCTGTATCCCTGATTTAAAAATAAAATCCGCCTCTCGCACACACTCGACGCAGTCAAAACAAACGAGGGCTCAGCTGGCAACAACACCCCAAACCACTAACCCGTTACCCACATAATATCCTCACGCATATATCGCATAATCCCCCAACTATACCACCGCAACTGCACATATAGATCGTCACCTGGCTCGGCGCGTCTGGGATCGCCCATCAGGCAATAAATTCCCAAACAGCAGCGGAACTTGGGATCGCCCTCCATCGGCACCATGCTGAACACGGCGACGTCCTCGTCGCGATCTCTGGCTCTTCGGATCCTATCCTCGCCGACGGTGCGCTGCTGGAGATGCAGACGGCTGGCGAGCCGGTCGCTCAGCGCGTCGGTCGACATTCTGCTCGACGAGGTCGTCGGCGTCTTCTTCGATACCCAGGCCAGTTTGCCGACTTGCAGGGGAGACCGCAGCTCCCGCAGGGACGGCAGCGGGTCCTGACACAGCACGACCCGTTTGGCACAGTGGGAAATTTCGCGTCACTCGCGCGGGATAGGAAATCCTCGTGTTATATATGCGTGTATGGATGTGAATTAGTTCGATTTATGTATATATATACACACGAGTTTAGTGATTTATATGTACATGGATGAACTGGCTAATTAGTCGCTGCTGCTGCTGCTGCGGCTACTACTTACAAAATAATAAATACACTGAGAGCAACTACGGGCTCGACGGCGGCAGGTTAAACGATGTGCAGGCTGTGCGTGTGCGCCAGTAAGCGCGCTTTGATTAAAAACAAAAAAAGATCGGATTAGAGCTCGATTTCCTATTTAGTGAGGCTCCATTTCCCAGAGTGCCAAAATTAATCGAGGGTGATATCTCTCTTGATTGCTTGTCTGCCGGGGGAACTAGTCTCTCGACTCGCTATCGTACCCTTCTGTAGTCGATCCAGTCATAGGTAGTAGGGTAATAGCTGTAGAGCGGTCGAGACCACCTCCGGACGAGGTGCTCCACCCTGCTGCCTCGGTGATTCAGGTTGGCGGCTTTACGTGCACTGAAACGTTGCACTTTGAGAATCAACAGATATCTCGCGCTCGCGAGGTGCGTTTCTTTTTCTCTTTTCGCACGCGCGATTACTCTCGAGTGTTGATGGGCGCGCGCAACATGTGTTATTATCTATCTTGACGCCGATAAGATACACGCGAATGATATTTTTTTTTAGCTGTGAAATCAGAGTTTGTTTATTTTTGCCGTGTTTACGGAGCGTTTAATTGCCGAGGCGGAAACTTAGTCATGAGTATGGTGACAAATTGTGCTCGCGTGATTTTGTTAACTGATTTCGAAGTTGAGAC